>OMNN01032150.1:0-11321 GCA_900302755.1 Chromis chromis | reverse complement strand
TCATTTTTTCCTATTTAGTGGAATTTAAAAATCAGTTTTAATGCACACATATCTTAGCAATTAGTCTTTTGTACCACATAATAAGACAAAGATGAAACCTAAATTATACTGTTGAAAGGAAAGAAACAAAACAAGTGATTGTAAATGATTAAAATGGCTAGTGTGGTTACTGGTTCTATTTTAGTAACTGAGTTTATTTTACCACCAAATAACAGAAAAGCTGAATGTTACATTAAACAGTAGAAACAAAAGCTGACTTCATTGACTCATTTGATCACAGTTTTAAATCTGACTTTGCTCAGGGATCAGCCATGTAAAAGATCAGATGTCTCTCATTGGGTTTTTATTGTATTTTTTGTGTTTTGTATGTGTTCTCTTGTAGTTATGTGCATTTACAGATACTGGAACCTACCTTAAGCTATAAATGCCGCTGAATGTGACGGCTTCATACTATTGTTACTCTATTTTTGCATGAATAAAAATATACATAAGATAAAACAAAATGGGCAAAGATGCAAAAACTTTTCAATTAAAATGACTGTCAGTCAAAGTAATTCAAATTAACTGAAAGCTGACGTGCAGAATCTAGAACTTGAAACAGGCTTCATTATTTATACATGAACGTGTCAGCATTCTACAAAAAGATTGCATCACAGGAGTTGATCAAATGCCTTCTATGCAAAATCTTACCTGTAACTGCAACTGTTGAGTAAATGTAGCTGAGTCAGAAGTGAATACGTGTAATATTGCAATACTTAAGTAAAGTGCAAGTACCTCTTTCAGCATGTTCATGTTACCACATTTTTCCCTGCATGTCCTGCCTGGTTTAAAGTGCTGCCATTTTAGTCTTTCCAACAAAGACCACAGTGGAAATAAGTTTCAGTCTTTATTAGACTTTCATCCTCAACTATTTTTATTGGTATCTTGGGGTATTGTGAAGGTCTTAGTTTTAAAATGAGCTTTTAACATGTGAAAACACTTAGAATCCAATTAAAATAGTATTTACATGCTATAAGAAAGAATAGAAACCAATTTGATTACCTGTTAAGCACAGATTTCCCAAAGAATATGCTTAAAACTTTACAAAAAACACAAGATAATTTATTTAAAGGGACATTTAAATGACAGCAAAAATTAACTGGTGGCTCCTTTGACTTACTAGAATTAAAGATTTATGAACTGATAATGTTCACAGATAATATGTGGAACCAATGTGACCTTTCATGACCTCTTCCTTTCATCCTGTGATTCTTACATCTTCTCTCTGTACCAGACTGGATTTAAGCAACAACCAGATGCTCCACAGTTTATGCTGCTGTGTGATGGTCCTTGAATCCCAAATGATGTCATTCGCCGAGCCGTAATTCCTCACAAACATGCCACACACCTCAAATATGCAGCACATGAAACAACTCTAACTGCCCGTTTACACCGTTCTGCTCTCTATGAACCCTCCGTTAAATCTACGCCTGAAGTAGCTCCACGACGAGACCAGAGATGTGACTAATTGAGTCTTCAAAAGCTTTGATATTAAGCATTAATAAGAAAAATAAAGTGTTTGATAAAGCGCCTTCTTTAGAAAAAGGAAGAATAAAAGTTTCCCCAGTCTAATTTCCAACTTCAAAGCACAGCTTCCCTGAAAAAAATTTAGGTCATATTTCCACAGTGAATAAGCATTGTGAGACTGCCTCTTTGAATTGTAATCAAGCTGAGGTCCGTGGGTAAACACGCTTGTCTCTGCGGCGGCGAACGCTTTTCCCCCGTGACTCCCACCAGCTGAACTTAAGATACCGTGCCGTTGATTGTGTGGAAAAAAAATGTGCTTTGAAGATGTTACCGAACAAAAAGGTAGATGCTTGTCAATGTTAAACCTTTTTGTTTTCTTAAATGCTCATGAAAAGGTCCACATTCAGCAATTAAAAAAAACAACAGCAAAGGACCACACGTGCACGGAAATTACCAGGTTATTAAGTACAGTCCATGCACACATACATTCTCCCATACCTCACACTTTATTTTGTTTTACTTATACTAGGTGCATTTAGATGATGTAGAAGCCGTTTAAAGCTGCCTTATGCTTGAAACAAACATATGATACATGATACAAGTGTTTATACGCCACGCTCAAAGGCCGCGCTCAGAGAAAGTAGTGCAGGAAGGTCTGAGTGATCCCTCTGTATATACTGAGTCTAGACCTGCAAATATTTAGAGTTTTCGGACTTTCTGAGTATTTGGTTTTTGCTCACATTTCAGGCCACAGAGTGCAGGTCTCACATGTGTCATTATCCTCACAAAACATTAAACTAAATTCTGCAAAAAGGTTGCTAAATTGAGAAACCAGTAAGTATTTTTACTTGTTCCACTGGTCTTTTAGTACTGTTAAATCCATCCAGCAATCAGTAAATTAGAGTTGAATTTGCTGTAAATATCTTGTAAATAATAATTTTTAGACCTCACTATAGTTTGTTTTCTTTAAAATAACAGCATATATCTGTAAAATAACAATCACATAGGTGTCTTTAACTACAGTAAAATGATTTCACAGTCAAAAAATTTGGAAAAACACATCATTATCTGTGAAAAAACTACTGTTTTTGTGGATATAATTTACAGTTTTAGTCATTTTTTTTAATGGATGGAATGAATAAATAAAACTAACAGGAAAAACATTTAAAGTAACATTAACTGTTTGAAAACTTACAGCCAAAACATGTTAAGTAATGTTATTTTTTATTTAAAGTGTGAGATTATTATTAACAACATTAGTTCAATCAACAATATTATAATTTTCTTTAATTTCAGTGACACCGCCACATTAAAACTCAGCACAGACAATTGACCAATCACGTGAGGTCAGAAGACTTTTAAAAACTCCAATATACTACCAATGAAACTGGTAATGTGGAAACTCTGAAGCAACCAATTGGAGAGCAGCTTTATGTCACCTGCTTGCCAAAAATTAAACAGCCTTGTCACCATTACATGTGAGCTGCTGCCTGATGTGAGTCACATGAACATAAATGGTTGTGGTAGAATGTCATAAACGACTCACAGCGGGAAAAACACTTCAAAATTCAACTCAAAAACAGACTGAACTGGAAAAGTAGCAATAAGAATGTCATTAGAGGAGACATACAGAAACACATGCATGATTATGATTTATGTGAACTGCTGCCACAACACTATTTCGACACCCAGTTTATTTTAATTATGAATAAAGATGGAGGTTTTTATTTTTGGTTCGCCCAGTGTTCCTGCAGGTCTCCACATTAAAACCACCTTCCTAATATTACTCTTTTGTGCCACCAAAACAGCTTTGACCCATCGGAACATGGACCTCTGAGAGCGTCCAGTGGTATCGAGCATCAGATTCTTTCGGCCCTGTGGGTTGTGGGGTGGATCGGTCTAGTTGTGATGCATCCTGTAGATGCTTTTCTTACCATACAGTGCTGACAGGGCAAGAGAATGATGTGGGGTTTAATAGCCATTGTTATAGTAAGCCAGTTGGTAAGAGATGACTGTTGGAAAAGGTTTTAAAAAAGGGTAAATCTTTTGGAATGTACAACGCATGGAAGGACTGGTCTTCATGATGACTCTGCCTTTTCCTGTTTGATGGTTTCTTTGGTTGGCAATGTGTTTTTTCTTGAATGTCCTTGGCTTTTATGTTTCTTGAGGTGTTTTTGTGGTGCGACAGGGTTTATTGTCCTTCTAAGGAGTGCCTTTGCCATGGTAGGTGTACTTGTTCTGCAGCAATGTTTAGGTGGGTGGTACGTGGCAAAGTAACGTCCACATGATTGCCAGGAATCAAGGTTTCCCTGCAGATCATTGTGTTGTAGCAACATGATCAATATTGTTCGCTTCACCTGTCAGTGGTTTTAATGTTGTGGCTGATGTTTGTATGTCCTCAGAATGTGAGAAGGTGATGCATGCTTTCATCATAATCTCTGGCTTTTAGATAATCCAGCTCAGATTGAAGACTTGATGTGGTGCAAACCATTTATTATTGTGCAACTCACTCATTTTGGGTATTGAGAGACCCACATAGACACCAATTGTGTCTCTCACACAGAAGTTAACCTTTTAGTTTTTTAAAATATAACTTCTGTCATGCCTACTAGGTGCATAGTGCAACTTAACAAGTTTTGTTTCAGAATTATTTTGCATTATAACAATAATTTATGTTTAATATGCAGCATGGCGGTGCAGCAAGTGGCCTCCTGGCAATAAGGTTCTGGGTTTGAACCTGCTGGTTGACTGGAGCTTTTTCTGATTGGAGTTTGCATGTTTTCTCCAGGTGGCTTCCTTCCACAGTCCAAGGACCTGCATTAACTGGTGTTAACCGGTGATTTTAAATTGGCTGTAGGTGTGACTATGAGTGTGTATGATTATGTTAGCTCTATGATGGGACTGCCAACCTGTCTAGGGTTTGCTCTGCCTCCTGCCCAGTGTCAGCTGGGAAAGGCTCCAGCCCCCCGTGACTCTCTACAGGATAAAGCTGGCATTGCTAATCGCTGAATAGATGTTTAAGTAGGCTTTTTTTTTATTGAACAATTCAAAGAGGTGGTATCCCAGCTTCCACATTATCCAGCTAACAGGCAGTAAAAGTTGTCAAACTCCTGCAGTGAATCTTGACAAAGTCCACAGGCTAGGAGCCACTGACTCTGGTACATGAACAAACCTGACAAGCCCTGAAGCTCCGGAGAGGTCTGCTCAGTAATCTTCAGCAAATGGACTCGAGTTGAGGGATAAGTTAAGTTGAGTATTTCTATCGCTGTCAGTTTGGTATATAAAAGTCAGTAAGGCAAAAGCTTACAGTGTTAGGATATGGCTATTTCCTGGACTTAGAACCAGTACATGTAAAACCTGCAAAAGAACCAATGAAAAAGATCAGTTTGTGTGTTATTTTCCAGCATTAACAGAAGAAAGCAAGACATGATGTCACATGCAAGTTGAAGTAGTCTCTCCTAAAAGCCATTTTTGGTGTTGCACTTGTTTACAAATGTTGAAAGTGGCAGAAGTAGCTGTGTGAAGAATAAACTTGTGACACAAAAACAGAAAAAAATAAATGAAACCCCACATGCTGATTCACAACTTCATGAAACAACTAATTTTTTTAAGGTGATTATTTTTTTTTAAGGATAATGAACTGCCATCAAGTAACCCAAAAATCAGTTAATGCAGTTTAATGAAATCATATTACATGTAAATTATGATTTGTCACAACTGGAGTTTTACTTCTGTAGCTGTGCACATCAGTTAAACCACTACTAATGTGAGTACAGAACGAAATCTTGTCTTTGCTGACCTCCAGTGGTTTAACTTTTCACCTTGCTGCAGTGACGTATAGGTGTTGTCCAGGATCCTGTGTCATTACTGCTTGGTGTGGCTCCAGGAGATTGGTGCACAGAAACAGCAATGGCAGGTTCAAAATGGGGGTAAAATAAACCAGGATATAGATATAGAACAGCAATAAAAAACATTGACATGGCATATATGCTGATCAGCCACAACATTAAATTCCCGTGTCTAATATTGTCTAAGTCCCACTTATGCCACCAAAACAGCTCTGACCCATCAGGACTTTGACACAGGACCTCTGTGGGTGTCTGGCACCACAACGCTGGCAATGGATCCTTTGGTGCATCCCACAGATGCTCTATCAGATTGGGATCTGGGAAGTTTGGAGGCCTTTGGAGGACCTTTGGCTTTTTTTCATGCTCATCCTGCTGGAGGAGAACGCTGCCGTCGAGGAGTGCTGCTGCCACGGTATGGGTATGTTTGGTCTTTAACAATGTCTAAGTGGGTGCTATGTGTCAAAATAACATCCACATGAATGCTGGGACCCAACATTTTGAAAGGAAAATATTCTTGATTGGATAAAATAATCATGATTCCAATTAAAATAGTGGAATCTGTTATAGCATGTGTGTTTTGGTGTATGATGAGAGAAAATTTGAATAAATAACAATAACAACAATAATAATAGTAATTCAACAAATAATCAAATAATTCAATAAATTAAAAAAAGGTTTGTAATTGATATTTATGTCTCCATTCTGGAGCTTTTCTCCAACAAGGCCAAGAGCCGTGACAAACCAGACATTGATCCAGTCGTCGCCATCTGTCATGACATGCATGTTGTCATCAGGAAAGAAGAGTCAGGGACCAGAATGTCAAAAATAATGACGACCAAAGCAGTGGACATGATTCTGGCTGGAAAAGTCTTAAAAGAAAAAAATACTGTGGGTCATCCAAGGGTCGGACTAAGGGAACAGGATGAGTAGTTAATTCGATGGTGTGTATCTTTCTCTTTGGCATGTTGTGTGCAGAAGAGGGTTCCTCCTGGTCAGTGTCACGGAATGATGTGAAGTGGCCATGATATGTCATAGGTTTGTCATTCATTATAATATACATATGGCATGTGTCCACAGGATCTGTCACATCAACATTCACCATTCATTGTCTATGTGATCCTCCTTGCAATGCATTCTGGATGGGGTGTTGTGTTGCCTGCTTCTCATTTGCATAGTTGCAAGTTGAGGTCTTGGCTACTTTATGTAAATATACTTCTGAAAAACTTTGAAAGTAACTGCTGGTAGGCAAAAATTAAGACAGATTCTGTGACTGCATGGCTTATTTTTCACCTCAAACATTTTCAGAAACATGTTTTGAACTGTTTTTCTAATGAAAGAGAAAGTTTCCAAATGAGACGACATGTTGGCAATCCAGCCTCTTAGTGAAGCATCATCCAATCTGGTGCAGCTAATCATCTATCGTACACTGCCAAGTCTTACACGAACGCCACACGTACTATTAGTCTGACTCCACGGATGTAGACTTCTGGTATAAGTCTGCCATTTACTTAACGTATTTCACATTGCATTTTCAAAATCCTCTTCACTACGAGAAACAACGACCTCTAGCAGCAACCTACACAATGAAAGTCGCAAGCTTTGACAATTTTTGAATCATGTAATATGACAGATCTGTTTGTTTATTTTAGTAAATTAGCAATTTTAATAACATGTTCATCTTCCTTAGTGCAAATGTTCCACCGAATTCCCCCATTACTCTTTGCAGGGGCACCATCGCTGCATCCTGGGCTGAGCACTGACCAAAATGACCCAAAATGTGATTGGTTTAACAAAATATACACCCCACATCTTTTGGGTAAGGATACCTACATACCTAAGAAAGCGAACAAAACACTGCGTTTCAGTTTCGTGTTCAGCTACTCTGACTGACAGCTGTCACAAAAACAAAACCCAAAATGTAACAAACTGTAGTTTTCCTTTAAGTGCTTGTAAACACATATTTTCAGCGGCGTGTTGTTGTTCAGTCAAGTTCTCAAAGTTCAGCCAACCCTTATGTGACTCAATCTTGCACCCCGTCATGTTTTCAGGCTAAAAATACAGCAGGTACAGAGGCACAGCTAGCATGAGGCCTGGTACTGACACCAGGCAGCTCCGGGTGGATTCTCTGACATTCCCTGCCTTCCAATGGCGTTGCCTCCTCAGTCCTCATCTCTGTCTGACTCCTCGAGGTGGATGTGGGTGGCGTCGGCTCTCTGACAGTGATTATAGCGGTTGGTGGTGGAGGCCGCATGCAGGTGGAACTTATTTATTCAGGCCAAGCAGTCAGTCTATTGCAGAGCAGACACAAACTGCATTCATTTGTGTCTCGAAAAATGTGCCGAAACAAACAAGTAGAAAACACATTTTGGAACATTCCTTTCAAAGTATATTTTCATGAGAGGCTGAGCTCTTACCCAAGTTAAATTTAGGTCCTTTCATACCCACTTCAAAAGACAGCAGTGCAAAAATGTTTGCTACCCCACGGCTAAGAGCCCCGGTTAGGTCAGAGTGTTAAAAAAAGCTTCAGAGTGCCTTTAGCCTTGGGCTAATTTCACTTATTGCAATATAAAAAGTGTGTTAAGGTCATGGCATATATAAACAGAGACATTTTACTGTATACTTAGCTAATTTAACTGTATTTCAATCTGTGTGGCGGATCTGCCGAATCAGACAGAGCGGCGGCGGTAGTTGGCAAGAGGCAAGTGGGAGCGAGGCGGACAATCTGAGAGAGGGGAAAAGGGAGAATGCATCAGCTGTCCAAGTCCTGCTGTAGCCGGAGAGGTTATGGGTGTACGCGCCGCTGCCAAGTGTAATGAGGGTGAAGCAGGGTGACCACCGATCCACACACAAGCTCCAATAATTTCACTAAACTTCCTCCTGTTTGGAAACACTGTGTGACCTCACGGCACACAACACAAGTGCTTCTTAAAAGTTCATTTCATACAATTGACTCCAAGTACCCCCTTACAAAACCAATCCCTAGTCATCTCAGCGACCGGCTACTGATGCCATTCAGCTGAAAAACCTGAGTGATGAGCAGGACAATATTTCTGTGGGAGGTTTTGACATTTAACGCTGCATTTTTGTGCTGCTCCACCTAAATACCAGACACTAAGAGACTATGAGACATTACGTGTGATAATTCTCAGCATTGAGATAAGTTGTGTTTTACAATGGTGCAAACTGATTGGATTTTGCACATTCCTTCTCTCCTACCATTCCCATTCTGTAGCATGAAGGAAGGGAAAACCCAGTAGAGAAAGAAAAGGGAAATTGAAAGATAGGATGAAGTATATTAAGAAAGGAGGAGGTATGAAAGGAAAGGAAAGGAAATGAAAGTGATGCAAATGAAGGCAAAAGAGTGTAAAAGTCAGAAAAACAAAAAAAGAATGGAAAGGAAGGGAAAAAAACAAAGGCAGCAAAAAGAGTAAAGAAATGGCATGGAAAGGGTGGGGGGGAAAGCAAAAAAAAAAAAAAAAGTTTCAAATGTGATTTGTCAGTTCAGTCCTAGTTCAGGGCAGGATGAGTCTATCATCCTCCGTTGGCAAAGTCTATGTCCCGTGTCCTTGGGCTCCAGATTGCTTGGATGTGTCATACTGGGCAAAAGACAAATTCCATCCGCAGATGTCATGGTACTGTTGTGGGTAAAGGGACTTTGGATGATGGGTACATATTATTCTGTCACACATGCGGTCCACTAGAAGGCAAGCCAAAAGCACGGGGAAACATTTGCTTGAAAGAAGGCTGGAATAATGGAGGACTGGACGTCTAAGCAGTCTCCTGCTAATCGATGGTGATAAACTACCCAAACAAACAAACAATAAGGGGCATGCCCTCCACTGACCACCAGATTAGAATATCAGATCACACTCAGGACTGATGAATGGCTCGGCCGAATGGGAGCTAATCAGTCTTTACGAAGTAAATTGGGCTGTATTTACTGATTAAGGAATGCAAAAAACTGACATTTTGCCATCTCAAATACCCCAAGGATTCCCCTCAGTCATCATCAACTTCATTTTATACCCGACAATCAGTTGCAGACAGTTCATCATCTGACAACCTCTCCAAAATTCAAGGTATGCAGACCATTGTCTTTTGCAGAACAACTCATAACAATACAAGCAAAATTTCGTTTTGCGGAAGCTGGATAAGGGTAATGTCAGGTCCAAGAAAGCAAAAGTAGGGAAGAAAATACATGAAGAGGAAGTGAGCTGTATCCTGTGGAGGATTTCAAGACAGGCCCCGATATGTATGTTATGATGTGTGTATGATGGTGTGTTCCAAATCCATTGATTTGAACATGTCCTGTGTTCACACCAGTGTGGCTGAATAAAGTGCACACAAATGATCTGTATGCATACTAAATATGGCAAAAAAAATTAAATAGATCATGGAGTGGTGATATTTCCAAGTTGCAAGTAATGGCCCATGGGTCAAATCAGGCCTTCCAAAAAGATTTTTTTATACTTTGCATCAAAACCTTTCCTTAATTTCTCATAAATCTACTGTAGGTAACAGCTTAAACACAAGCCTGTTGTAAGTCCCCAAGACGTTTAGCCTTGCAACTGTGAATATGAGTCAATAGTTGCATCTAAAACACAAAGTTTAACAGAAAAAAACTGCTGATAAAACATTTATTCTGACCACAACAGCATTAACAACAGTAATTTCAAAACCATAAATATATGCTCTCATTTTCTATGTACTTTTTGATCAAATTGATATCAAAATATCCACTTTAGCTGCGTTAGCTCTCATTTATTAATGAAATGAAACAAAATGTGATGAAACTTTAAAATTGGTAAAGTGAATTACATGATCATGAGTAGCAAAACATGAGATTTCAAAATCTGGATCATTCCAACTTCAGAGCATTTCAACTTTTGTTTCACTTTTGGCATGAAAAGAAAACTGAGGCAACCTGTTAGTGGCACTAAAAGGAATGACCTAATATCACTAATGTACAGATTTATCAAGAGATAAATGTAACTACCTGCTATCAAAAGTTATAGAAATCCAACCAATATTTAATTAAAATGAAAAATGTCATGCTAGTGGTGGTACAAGAAAAAAAGTTGGGGGTTCAACAAAGTCAGTAGGCGTCTTCCTCTGGGGATCATGAACGTCCGCACATGATTTTATTGAAAAACCAAAATATATCATCCTAAAAATGTTTGAAATGCCAGCAAATAGTGTGAACTTGCTTCATTTTTCCATGGGTTGTGTTGAATACTACTTAAAACTTGTTAGCTCCCCTGCTAACAACCATGGTAGCAACCAGTAGCCAAAGCCCCCCGATTACCTCACAGTGCTAGAAGCCCAGCTGTTGGTGGCACAGAAATGGTTAACAGTTTCATTTTAATCAGTTCTGTCTTTCAGTTGTGATGCATTATCAGGAGGCAACAGAGCTGCTAAAACCAACACCTGGTGAGCTCCCAGATTGCTTATCATCATGACACCAGTTTAGCTGTTAATAGGAGTGTATGAGGAATGAGAGGTGCTCTTGTTACTACAGGATGTGAGCTTTGAACAGCTGAATTAAATACAGACTGGAGAAGGGTGAAGCAGACAGTGGCTCCTATAGTGCAGGAAACAATGATCTTCATGTTGTCCCATACTAGCCCTCTGCAATCCATCCCATGTTCTGTACTCTGAGTATGAACTCCTGCCATCAGGTAGATAAGACAGAGTTCAACTGAATTGGCTTGAAAACTCCTTTGTGTCCTTCTCAGCTGGAATTTTAAACGGTAGCCTGAGGTAAGCAGAGGTTGCAGAGGTAGTATTGAGTGATGCCTCAGGCTGACCATTTATTTATTTGTTTAATATTCCTTGTATTGTTTGTATTAGATTTAATTTTGTGGACTTTTAATTATGCATTAGTTGTGTTGTGTGTGGCTGTATGTGTTGAGGTGTCCAGCTTGTGTTACAATTGTTTTAATTGTATCATTAATATTGTATAGTTGT
>OMNN01032148.1:0-16609 GCA_900302755.1 Chromis chromis | reverse complement strand
GTTGTAACAGGTTGTAACAGCTTTTAATAGGTTCTAAGACGTCCTAATATGTTCTAATAGGTTCTAACAGGTTCTACTAGGTTACAACAGGTTCTAACAGCTTTTAATAGGTTCTAACAGGTTCTACTAGGTTACAACAGGTTCTAATAGGTTTTGACAAGTTCTACTGGGTTCTAACATGTTCTAATAGGTTCTAACAAGTTCTAACAGGGTCTAATAGGTTCTACTAGGTTGTAACATGTCCCAATAGGTTCTAACAGGTTCTAACATGTTCTAATAGGTTCTAACAAGTTCTAACAGGGTCTAATAGGTTCTACTAGGTTGTAACATGTCCCAATAGGTTCTAACAGGTTCTAACATGTTCTAATAGGTTCTAACAGGTTTAAGGATGTACAGCAGCTACACGTAGATGTCAAAGAAGCTGGACAGACCATCTGTATGCTTTGGTACACAGAGAGAGTTTTTGGGGAGCAGAGAGGGCCTTTCAACTGACAGCGTTCTGATGTTCTTCATGCAGGCTGGAACGCTGTAACGACGTTCTGGAGCGGCAGGTCACTGTCCTCCGGGCCAGTCTGGAGCAGCAGAAACGCAGCCGGAGCGTCGCCGAGATCAAGATCCGCAACATGGAGCGAGCCAAAGCCGACGCCGACCGCCGAAACTCCACGCTGCAGAGGGAGATGGAGATGTTCTTCCAGATGTACGGAGACATCAGAAGAAGAGGAGACAAAGAAAGAACAGGGAGCATCTGAAGACGGAGAGGACGAAAGAAACCTGAAGAAAAACAGTCTGATCCGCTTGTCTTCCTGTTTTCAGCCCCCAAAGTGAAGCCATAAACTTTTCTCCTTTGAGAGACCAAACTTCTGAATATTCTGAACTTCTTCTCAGAAACCAGGATCCATGTGTAAAGCTTAGACAGGGTTTTTACCACAGACTGCTTTATTAGAGGTTCTGCAACCTACAACTGATGAAACGTGTTGATTGCATAGAGAGAAACTGGATTCCCCGTCAGATTCAACCCTTTCGTCTACAGCAACCATCAGTGCTGGTTTTCTTCCTTCTTTAAACCAATGCTCAGTTTGTTCTGATTTGCTACACTCCTGCTTCTCCATCACGGTTTTTCTGAACTCCTTTTTTTGGCTTCCACAGATTTTCCTCCTTGATCTCCTAGACTATATACTTACATCCAGGGAAAACCATTTATATTTGAATCAGGATGGGAAGTCATTGTGGATTTCTGACTTTCTTGATTTCTCTCCTCCATTTTCAACCCTATTATAGACCCTGTAAACAGGACCCTGTAGCAACTTTTAAAAAACATTTGGTGGCATTGAACTCAAAATGAGGATTATTTAAAAACAACAATAAAACTTCTCAGTCTCAACATCTGATCTGCCGTCTTTGCACTTCAATCCAAGGTTTAAATGATTTGTTAAACATTCAACGTCATGTTTTTTTATAATTCAACGTCTTTGGAAGGTCTTTTGGCAACCGGATTGTTTCTCGCTGTAGTAACAATGTAATGGACTGAATGTTCTACTCAATGACTTGTTGTTTCAGGAACTAGACCGACTCGCTGTGCAGGAATTCACTGAGACTGAAACTTTTCTGCAGTGGAAGCGTTTTGGTTTTTACCGTTTCAGTGCCACAAAGACTGAAAGTGAGCGAAGCTACTTCCAATCATGAGGATGCATGAAGACACTTTTTGAACACAACGATGAAATTTCACCTCCTTAAAGCTGAAACTAAAACCCGATAGAATTCTTTCCTGCCTGTGAATGAATGTGCATCAGATAAAACCTGCTCGTCTCTCTAGAGGCTGAAATAAAAGACTGCAGATCCACACGGAATATTTACCTAGCAACTAACAGTTAAATATTAACTGTTCTGTTTTGTCAGAATTTAATAAACAGTTTTTTAAACCAAAAAAAAAAAAAAAATCATCGAGTCGTGTTGTTTCTGATGAGGGATCCAAAGGTGAGATTTTAGCTTAATATTTCATGTGGTGGTGCTACTGCGTTAACCATAGAGGTGGAAAGTCTCTGACCTTATATGTGAAATAATCCATTTTGCTGTTATCGTGTTGACACAAAAAACAAAACTAAATGAGGCAGCTGGTGGAGATAAAAGGTTCAGACTCGACTAAACAATTAAATGAATATTAACCGTGATCACAATCACATTTCTGACTGCATCAGTTTTGTTTTTTCACTTCACTATAGCTTCCACACGGACAGATCAGCTTCACATTGCCTGAAGCTCTTTTATTTTTTACGCCAAATATGTCCTGAATGCCTCAAGACACGGACAGATTTTTATTTCTGACAGTTTAATATGAAGTGTTGAATCACCGTCTATCAATTTCTGGTGTCATGTGAGGATTTTAAAATGCTTAAACTTCTATGACAAATGCGTCTGTAACTAAGCTAAGATACACAATCAGGTTATTTAAGTGTAATAAATGAAAGTAGGTCAACATTCTGTTTAATTTCATGGTGCTATAACAGATCGATGTGAGGCTACAGAGATGATGAAATGTTTTCTAAGATAAAAAAGAATCTGGTTAAACCAAAAAAAAAAAAAAAAAGAATCATCGAGTCGTGTTGTTTCTGATGAGAACATAACATTTATTCTCAGAGACTATAAATCGAGGAAAACGTCTCTTTTAAACATCAACTAGAAAAAAAAACAGATCATTTAATTCAGTCAGAGTCACGCTTACGTACAGAGGAGGTTCGGTTGTGAAGGGGAGGGATTTAAAGGGAACAGCGTCACACTTTTAAACACTTGTGTTCACAAATTTTTAAACAACAAGATTCACCTTTACAGAAACCGTCTAATCGCTACAGCTGCTGACAGAAAGAGTGTGGTTTTCTTGTTCGGGATGAAACGACAGAGCAACACCAGCTACAAATGACTGAAATTTTTCACTTCATAAAACAGACGGAATCGTTAGCTGCTGTTTGTAACACGTTGGATCTATTACCAGCAAATAAACTGATCCCACTTCATAAAAAAAAGAAAGAAAAAGTGCAAAATAATAACTGTCAGCTTCATTTAACAGGCGCTCTGGATTTTCTATGAAACTTTGCACGAATCCTCTTGCAGGAACTTTGCATATATTATCATCATCTAGAAGCCACAACTGAAAACTCGCTGCACTTTCTAAAACAAAAGCCTGCATCAGTCACTTCCTCCCACGGTTAAGGCCACATGTTTTCTCATTATGTTTCTGTGGCGACTTCAACAGGCACACAGCAGCTGTTAGAAGCACCAAAACTCATCGGAAACAGGAATCCTTCAACCTTCTTTTCCGTTTGTGCCGATTTCAGAGCTCAGAAAACATGCAGCGTGGCAGTCTAGAGTTTCACCTACATATGCTCACATCAGGAGGGCTTTTTTCTCTCTTCTGATCCCCTAAAGGAATAAAATCTGTTGCTGCACTTGCTACTTTAAAAACAAATCAGTGAGCAGGAGCCTGACAATTTTCCTGAGACAAATTCTTTCTTACTTTGGAATATTTTTTGTTCCGTTGGTTAATGCTAAACTACACTTAAGGAAGTTCTGTAGGTCCTGCTTGGTGAAAGAAAAAATGAAAGGGTTTTGGAGACAAACAACGGGGTAAAGACTAGAGGAGCTTTACTCTGCATCTTGGAAAGGTTTGGTGAGATAGAGATAGAGATAAATGTGGATAAAGTGCATTTAAAGAGGAACATTTAGAACTGGGATCATCTTCACCTTCACTTAGACAAAGTTCTCATCTGGGCTGATTCTTCCTTGTCTGAGGCCATGTTTGCTGCTGTAACAGTTAAAGTGGTGATGGATGAGAGGAATGTCAGGAGTTCTTCTAGATTTACATCTATTTTTAAATATTCAGATTGTTTCAGTGGCAAAGATGGTGGAGAGTAGAGTGGTTATCTGAGGAGCTGCAGCTAAAGGTCCCATGAAATGACTTTGAAGTTTTCACAAGGCTGATTAAAAGAAGAATATTGAAAAACTACTGAGAATGAGAACAAAGGGGGGAAACGTCATCTGAGCAAGTCCAGACGCATTTGAATGGGAAAAACCTGAAATCCAACCTGTGCTCTAGTTTATTGCAACTGTTTGTGCGATTGTGGCCATAAAAGTAACTGGAGTTCTGGAAACAAGCAGCACGGTCAAAAACAAGCCACTTGGAGGCAAAACTAAACCTTGTTAAGACACAATTACAGTAACTGCTGCAAAAGTTGGTCCACGAATTGCGCTGGATGTTTCCAATGGATGCCAGTTTGGATCCTAAATTTACGGTTCAACTTACATTCAAAATAAATCTGTTGATTTGTTTGAAAACCTAACCTAAACCAGACAAGGGGAGACCTGCAGGAGGCAAACGTTTGACTTCAAATGAGCGTTTGTGTAACAGAGAGGTGGTTATTTCATGGGACCTTCAGGGCGTCGCTCGGCTCAGAGACTTCCGGGCGACTCCTAGAAGCCGGAGGGCGTCAGGATGTTCATGTCTCTGTGTTTGAGCTTGTGTGGTCGAGCTCCCTGTCGCCGGCCGTCCACCGTGGGGATCTCCATCTTGGGCGGCGACACCTTCTGAGCGGCGGTGTTGTCGGCCAGCCGGGTGGCCTGAGTCTTCATCACCTCCATCGGCGACGGCTTCTGGCCGCCACGGTACGCCTGCAGCGCAAAGCCTGCTGGGAGAAGAGAAAAGAAAGTAGTCACTGGTATGGATTTAAAGGAGAAAACAGGGATCCAAAGGTGAGATTTTAGCTTAATATTTCATGTGGTGGTGCTACTGCGTTAACCATAGAGGTGGAAAGTCTTAGGTTTTCTTCTTCACCGATTCTCCGGCCTTATATGTGAAATAATCCATTTTGCTGTTATCGTGTTGATACAAAAAACAAAACAAAATGAGGCAGCCGGTGGAGATAAGAGGTTCAGACTCGACTAAACAATTAAATGAATATTAACCGTGATCACAATCACATTTCTGACTGCATCAGTTTTGTTTTTTCACTTCACTATAGCTTCCACACGGACAGATTGGCTTCACATTGCCTGAAGCTCTTTTATTTTTTACGCCAAATATGTCCTGAATGCTTCAAGACACGGTCAGATTTTTATTTCTGACAGTTTAATATGAAGTATTTAATCACTGTCTATCAATTTCTGGTGTCATGTGAGGATTTTAAAATGCTTAAAATGTGTGTGTAACTAAGCTAAGATACACAATCAGGTTATTTAAGTGTAATAAATGAAGTAGGTCAACATTCTGTTTGATTTCATGGTGCTATAACAGATCAATGTGAGGCTACAGAGATGATGAAATGTTTTCTAAGATAAAATTAATCTGGTTAAACTAAAATGTTCTTTAATTGTTTTTTTTTATTTATTATTTTTGCTTTTTTTAAATGATAAATCTCAACTGAAGGCTGTTAATTATGCTGATATTCAGGCTGCACTGTGATCATGTTGTGCTAAAACAAACACTGTTTTTAGGCTTCTGGGTCACTTCGTGCCATCTCAGGCAGCTGTGTTGTTCCACCACCTCAGAGCTTTTTCAGAGTTTACGTATTTGGGACCTAAAACTGAGTTCTGTGGAACATTTTGGCAGGATTTTGAGTTTCATGTTTTCAGACCTGGGAATTTTTGTAGTTTTATTCTCATTAAATAAGCCTCTTATATTGTTAAATTTCAACATGAACGCAACGTGGAAGCAACGTGTCTGTGAATGTTCTCATTCATCCAGGTCATAGTCATTGTGGGCAATTCAATCGAAGGCAACTGGACTCAGTGATGTGTCTGTGAAGACGTTTCGCCTCTCATCCGGTTGGTATCAGTTCATGCATGTCAAGACTAGACTGGGTCAGTCTGACTGAGTCCAGCTGCCTTCGATTGAATTACCCAGAATGGAAGCAACTTGTAACTTTGCACATTTAATCACAATATAGTTTTTGTGAACCTACCAATGAGTTCACATCACCATTTTAGCATGTCAAAATAGCAAAAAAAACTGCAACCTTCTCTTCTCAAATTCTGCTGATGTTAGAGGCTTCAAAAGTTGGTGAAATGTGGAGCAAAGACTGTTTTTTAGTAGGAAATATGGACACATCCATAAATATATATACACATAGGAACTTTCTGGGGCCCCACGTTTGAAAATTGTGCACTCTTTCCCGTTTTCAAGGGCATATATTCAAACATTTGGCAGATAGAAGTTTTATGTCTAGAGATATTGAAGCTTTAAAATGGATTTCCTGGTGAGAGGTTTTTTTGAGGGTGGAAATAAAAATCCCCAGGTCTGACAACATATGAAACTGTAAAACATCAGCCAAAATATTTTACAGAACTAAGTTTTGGGTCCCAAATAAATAAGTAAACTTTGAACAAAATCTGAGTCGCTGGAGCAACACTGAAAATACATAAATACATAAAATGGAATACCCGTCTTCAAATTAAGAGCACCAAAGAAAGTTTATCTGCCACTCCACTGCAGTAGACATTATTATAAATGTTATTATCTACGCATTTATGCAAGTAATGTAGATTTTAAAAAGTGCAAAACCTGTGATTTTTCTAGCATGTTTTGAATGAAATGAAGCAGCTACCTAGTTTGTAGAAAAATGTAGAAACTTTTCATTTTCGCAGAGAGATGAGTGACTTTGAATGAAACAGCTTTTAGCATTAAACATCAGTGTTTTCTTTAAGCTGAGGAAAGTCATTTCTTTACTTACCTAAAGTCATCTAGGAGAATGAGATTTTAACAGTCTCCAGTTCAGAGTGAACCGTCCTGATTGTAGAAATCTAACCGTCGTTTCTCCGATGTTATCATTGACCTCAAGTTAAATTATTCCAGTCAACGTTTCATCTGACAGAGATGAAGACAAACTCTCTCTGCTGCACCGGTTAGAAAAACAAATGAATCAACAGACTCACAGGGTTTCAGTCCAGATATGTTGCTCAGTGTTTACCGTCAGTCTGAAGGTCATTTATTTGCCCACTAACCCAAATACTAACTCACCTTCTACCATGTTTTTGCTTCTGTCTGAACAAACTTGTTTATCCACAGCAGGGGTTCATTCAACTTTCTTATTGCACTGTTTATCTCTACGTTGTGTTATGTAACTTGTGTGACCTTTTTATGGCTCTGTTCATCCACAACAAACCAACATTTAAGCCCTTTTTGTCAGGATTTAGTGTCTCACACTGCAGTGAAGTTGCTACCTGCAGCTGTGGAGTCTGATCCCAGATCCGAGGTGGACTTCTGGAAAGGCCGAGGTCCAAATACTCCCCACCGTTCAACTGCCCCTCCGACTCCTGCTGCCGCCGGCTCTCCTGCTCCCATGTCCACACTGCTGTTGGAGGAGCTGATGCTGATCTCTGAACTTGTACTGCTGAACCAGCTCCTACACAAACACATAAGGAGTGTAAGATGAATGAACACAAACAGGATTCTGACCAAAGGATGCTGAATACTTGGTATGTTTGTACCTGCGTTGTAGTTTTGGGGAGCTGTGTGGGGTGGTGGATGGAGTGGACTGAGCGGAGGAGTTCTGCCGCTCTTCTCTGGCCTCCAGACTCTGGATTTGCAGTTTCTGAACAGCAATAACACAAAAGGCTTTCAGTCGAGTCAACGATGTACCGGATTTTTACTAGCATCTGCTCTGGAAATATGAAATCCATATTTGGCAACCAACCACAATCAACAGCTTACAATTGTTTTGTTTTTTTAAAACTTGGAGTAGAATTTTCAGTCTGATTAATTGATATATTTTCAAACATTTGTGAGACAAAACACGTAAACATTTTTGCTTTGATAAAAAGCACACCAAATAGACTTTCTTTTGTCTTTAGCATGCTGCTCCTGAAAGTTAGCAGCGTTAGCAGTAACAGCTGCTCTTTGCTGACATTCAGCATCAGCCTTTGCTAGTCTAGCGTTAGCATGAGCTTCAGGTAGCTAGCTAAACTGGACAATTTTGACAGTAAATGAGTCATATAATTTGAAAAATTAACCAGATAGATTTTATTTTTTCTTTAGTATGCTGCTCCTGAACGTTAGCAGCGTTAGCATGAAGTCAGGTAGCTAGCTAAACTGGGCAATTTTTAAGGTGATTAATTCACATAATTTGAAAAATTATTGAAACGAAACACGCATAGTGAACTTCTGTTCTGCTGAAATGCATAATTCATTAATCTCACACCAGACACATTTTCTTTTGTCTTTAGCTTGCTGCTCCTGGATGTTAGCAGCATTATGAGCTTCAGGTAGCAAGCTATGGTAATTATTTCACATAATTTGAGAAATTAGCAAAATAAAACACACAAAGTGAACTTTTGCTCTGCTGAAAAGCACAATTTATTTAATTCACACCAGATAACCCTAGTTTAGAGTTAGCTTGAACCTCTTGTAGCTAGCTAAACTGTACAGCCAGCAGACAGCTTTTTACAACACAACTGCCACAGTTAGACAGCAGGGAGGTACACTCGTTTTATTGCCACCCTTAGGGCGATTAGCAAACGCACCTATAACTCCATCTCATTAGGCAGTATGAGGCGTCACCTGGTGGCCAAATCAGGGACAACAGCTAATTTACAATACATTTTCTGTCGTACATTTCTGTTTCCTCGTCTTCTGCCTTGTCAGTTATTATATTTTTAATTCACTGAATTTTTTTTACAGCAATTAATTGATTACCTTATAATTATTAGTATCCCTACACATGACAGGAAGATTGGTCAACATACAGTAAAGCTAATTAATCAGTGTTAGCTTATTTGTTGGCTTATTTTATATATATTTTACTCTCAATCCTTATTGTAAAACTTCTTTTGGGCTGCCAGAAATTCCTATATGCAGGAAAAAAAAACAGCAAAAATACATTCAGCCATTCACAACACGAGATGTCACCCACTTGTGACCCTACTAGGATTAAAATGAGAACATCTTACAGATCTTGTCAGAACACGAAGGTTCTCAGGTGTTAACAGCCTAAAGCCAGTGCAGTTTTATAGCGAACTGTCACCTACTTATGTGCTAAAACCAGGATGAGCGGCTTGTTTGATACAACCAGGATGTTATGACTGTAGATTTAAGTCTCCAGGCAGGTTATACAATCTGTACAAAAACACATGTGGTGTTTAAATGAACTTAACCTATTTTGAAACTCAATAAACCAACACAGACCCTGTTTTCTCTCTGAACAGTCATTAACTAATGATCACCGGTGTCTCGATTGTACATTTGCGGTGTTGTTTGTGTGTCTGACCTGCAGGGATTCAGGCATGCGATGATGGTGTCTCGTCTCCTCGGCGGTGAGGCCTTTGTGAGGTGTGTAGCTGGTGTCGGTTAGACCTGCCCTCTGCTCAAACTTGTACATACTATCCTGAGTTTGCTCTGAGAAACAAAAGAGGGAAGAAACAGGTGGAATGTTACAGTTCTCATGTTGAACGAAAAGGTTCCAAACATTGTTAAACCAAAGTAAATTGCAAAATTATCTAATAAAATGCTTTGTCACACAAAACTAACAAGCTAGAAGGACATCTATGGATGTTTTTTCCTGGTTTACAATGACAGACATGGAGGTATTACAGTAGCATTACCAAGTCAGTTAAAAATATGAATTCAGAACTTACTACCTCACTACTGCACTACCTCATCTGCACTAAATTCCAATCTGCTATGTGCCTTATAGTATTACTTATTATTTGTATTTTTTAAAGCTCTTTTATTGTTGTAGTGACAATAAAAGACTTGACTTGACTTAACAGTAGTAGTAATACTGTAGTATTTTTTCGGAATTTAAGGCTGTTGTTTTCTTTACTATTTGACTATTTTTTGCTTCTTGACATTAATAAATTCTCAGCTTTGGTGTAGTTTAGAAAAAAAACAAACATAATTTATCAATATTTATATTTATTCCATCTCAAATCTTCAGGGGCTTCTGCTCGACTATCCCTGTTTAGCTTGAAACTTTATCATAAACTACGTATACTTAAAATGGTATCTGTCAAATTTTACCTTTTATTTTAATTTAATTTTTTAAAAACTGCCTGTCGACCTACTTTCAGCAGGTTCACTTCATTGCAGGTTCTGAATCAATGACATGATGAGAAACAACAGTGACAATTTCAGACTTTTATCTTTAACAGTTCTTGAGATATTGTTGTTCAATCGTGGTTTTAAATTTCAATGTGTAAAAAGAGGCACTGAATTAATGGTCAGGTTTTAGAATCTTGAAATGTATTCGATATATTAGTTAATAAACTAACTAATTAATCTTTATCAATGTCCACATCTTATATCTTCTGCTATAAAAATTTCTGACACATCAGAGATGGTCGAGCAGATTTTTTATTTTTATTTTTTAAACTGGACGATCTGAGATGAACTGACCCATGCGTTTTTCTTAAATAGAGAAGATAATCATCAAATCATTAACATACTGGTGATGAGAGAATTCATAATGATGGAAGAGGCCTTGGCTTTCACTACAGTTGGTGACCTGGAGGGGGCACTGTCCTGCACTATGGACTGGCTGACTGTACCAGTCTCATCCTCCTGGTGGGAAAAAACACACAACCATCATCAGCTACACACTTCATCACACTGTTTCACTGGATAACAGGACAGGTGAAGATGTGTGAACAGTGAAAAGCAGCAGTGTGAGTGTTGGAGGAGTGGCCTCACCTCAGCCAGCTGTGAGAACTTCCTCTCAGGTATGATGGGTCGCCTCCACAGGTTGTTGATGCTGATGTCGTGGGGGGGCGTGGACATGGGGGCCTCCAGGTTATCATCGTAGCTGAGGGCTCGCCGGGTCATCCCGATGGGAAGCTTCATCCCGCCCATCCCCGAACCCTCGATGGCTGCAGACACAAACAACGGGAGCACATTAAGATATTATGGAATAAGAAGGAACAAAAAAGGTCAAGGTTAAATTTATTTATAAAGCACATTTACAACAACTCAAGCTGCCCAACGTGCTACAAGGTCAACCTGTGGTAAAAGCCAGTCTATAGAGGTACGGCTTCAGTACAGATTTAAAATGCTCCAGTGTTTGTGCAGATCGAATATGTAAGGACAGGCTGTTCCAGAGTCTGGGACCTGCCACAGAAAAGGCTCTGTAGCCTCGAGATTTAGGTTTAGTCCTTGGAGTGGTTAAACACACTTACTGAAGTGAACCGAAGTGAACCAAATGCAAATTTTTTGTGGACCAGAAAAAAAGCGTGGATTTTCTAGACCTTGTCCAACGTCTCGAAATCTAGTGCGCTCTAGTGGGCCACTTGGTGACGCGAATCACGCTGTGCATTGAGCTATTGTTTTTCAATATGGATGAAGAGATGCTTAGTTTTCTCACCATACTCGCCGTAGCGAGCTACACGTTATCTATGCGTAATGTTTCTGATTATGTCGAGACCTCGTGGTTCTAGATGGAACATGAACAGACAACAATTCAGAAAGATAGGAAGGAGCCAGACCATTCAGAGATTTAAAAACCAAAAGAAGAAGTTTAAACTGGATCCTATATGTAACAGGAAGCCAGTGTAAAGAGGCCAGGACTGGGGTTATATGTTCCCGTCTTTTAGCACCAGTCAACAGGCGAGCAGCTGCATTCTGAACCAGCTGAAGACAAGGTATAGAAGACTGGTCCAGACCACAATACAGAGAGTTGCAGTAGTCCAACTGGCAAGTAATGAACATGTCAATAACATATTCAAAGAGTTCAGCAGGAAGGTAAGGCTTCACCTCGGCTAACTGTCTCAGGGGAACAAAGCTTGATTTTGAAAAAAGTGTTGAAAAAATATTTATACTCTTCAGGGGTATTTTACATGTGCATTAATGTGCATCAATATTTTAAATTATTCTTTAAAAAAAGCAAAAAAATCACATAAAAGACAAAAAGCGACAACAGATAGATAATAATCATAAAAATCACACCATTTATCACATTTAGAAATGATGGAATTTTTACATGTGCATTAAGGTTGTCAATATTTTAAATTACTCTTTAAAAACCCCATAAAATGACAAAAAAGCGACAATGAACTGATCCTAATTGTCTGTTAATAGTGCTTGATCTTGGAGAGATCACAGAGATGTGGGATAATTTTGTTGATTTAAAAAATGAAAAAAAGAAACCCACCAGCAGGTTTTGTTGCACAGAGAGTTTAAAGACAGAAATTAAATATGTTAACTGTCCCTAAATATCATCTGACTTCTGCTCACCAAAACTCTATGATGAGTTTGAAAGACAGGCTTTCTTTTTAAAGAAAAAAGAAAATAACTGCAAAAATTACACCATGTAGCACATTAAGAAAGTATGGAATTTTACACTATCACTGTAAAACAACTGCAAAAACAGACTCACCAGGAAAATGAAACAAATCTAAGCTTAAAATTGTGATATTTCATTAAAACCACTGTGTTGTCTATGTCTTGTTCATCGATATTTGGTGCCAGCGTATCAATACAGCACAAGGAGGGACGATGATAGATCGCTGTGTCGATATTTTGTCCCACAAGTTTCAGAAACTTGAATGAGGTAAAATTTGTGCATAGAACTATTTTGTTTTGCTACAACTGATTAAAAGCAAAAAAAAATTTTTTATTTAGCAATAATGTATATATAAAAAAAACTTTACAGGATACAGTGGACAAAAAAACTCCTGCATTTGTAGCTTTAGAGCATTTGTTTATTGTTGTGAAGTGGCTGCTGCTGCTGGAGGCTCCAGAAATTCTGATAACTATCAGACTTTGGTTGTTGTTTTTGTTCATGTTAGGATATTTTATCAGAGCCAATAGATACAGATTTTAATACATGCTAAGAAAAAGCATGTGATTCAATGTGTGACTCAGAGGGTGGACGTGTGATTCCAATCTGCTCAGCTGTGTTTGGTGGAAGACATGAACATATTAGTCAGGTTCTTTTTCTGTCTGGTTTTAATCTCCGTCTGAAACTGGAAGACAAAAACTAACTTGAACCTTTTAGAAAGCAGAAGAACAATGTGCATTTTAACCATCGTATTTGGGATTCTTTTGTTTCGTTTGTTTAGGGACGTTACCGATGCCGATTATTGGTAATCAAGAAAGGCAGATGACTGATATTTGGATCCAATATACCTTAGATGTAATGTTTTATCAGGATGTGACAGCAGAGAACCTGTCATTCATAACTAGGCTTCTTCATTATTAAGGGTGACTAGAACTGAAAATGTAAAATAGAAATAGGAGTAATTAAATGATCAGTTTGTCTCCTGCTGTTATTTTCTGTTTTCTTATTCTTTCACTGTTCCATTACTTCTATTGCCCACTAAGGTCCAGACCTTAAAACATTAATAATTATTGTTTTCCAGACTCTGTTTCAGTTTAATCTGTGGCTTCATTCTAACTTATCCGCTATCTGTTAGCATAGCCTTAGCCCCTGTGGGAGAAGCTAATTTCCTGGTTTGTTGCAACGTCTTGTGCTTCTTGTTCAGTTTTTCCAAGTCTGTGATTGAGAGACATTTCAGAGACCACAGAGTGAAACAGACAGAGAGTCTTCAGGTCTGATGCTGCATCAGACCTGAAGTAGCGCATTTGATTTATCAATAATCGGTCAATAAAAAGACCAATACGATAATCTGAATAATGCCAAATATCGACCACGATAACTGGTCTATGCCTACATCACATCACAGGCTGTTGAGCCAGAAGTGTGCAGACAGCTGAGCATTACATCTGTAATCTTGGGTTGTTGAACATCTCATTACAAATCCCTGACCTTTAATCTGATGCTCTAACACCCTCCATTTTTCTGGTTTTACATTTTCCACAAGATATAGAAACCTGGCTGCAGAGATTTACTCCCATTCAATCACAAAAGGGTTAATGACATTGAAAACTGATGCTCCCAAAGCCTCTCTTTGTCTCATGACTCTACAGCATCAACATTGTCATGCTAAAAACAGAAAAAAGACCTTCCTCTAACTGCTGCCACAGAGTAGGAAGAACGCTGTTACTTCCCGAAGTAGCCTCATCTAAACACTGAAAAAAAAACAAAGATGTCAGAACTTCTGCTTCAAGAAACACTCACCTGGTAAATCTCCAGAACCGGACATGATTGCAGTATGACAGTGAACAAGATCGATCAGGGCAGGACCTGAAAAAAAAAGACAAAACAGTGAGAGTGAGAGGCTCCAATGTCGCACACAGAAGTAGGTGACTAAAATACCTTTCCGATACAAAACTCTCTTCGTCAAACAGAATTTTTTTCCCCCATGCACGCCCCAGATCCTGTTCATTTCTCCAAAAATATCCACATGCTTCCAATCACAGTAATAACTTACAAACACACAGACAGAGTTCAGGACAATAAGATAGATGATTGACAGGCTTCTACCTTCCTGCTTTGCTGCTGTGACGTGGACGAGGTGGAGTGGTGGCAGTGGTTACATTGGTCTGTCTGAGACACACAGTAGCTTCTGGCAGTGCATTGTGGGAGAGCAGCTCGGCCAACTGGGGACACAACAGAGGTCAAAGGTCAGCTGGGAGACAATCTCATCCATTCAATTCGGAGGCAAACCATTGTTAAACCTGGAGAAGGCTTTAATCTACATATATAAACAATATAAAAATGTAAACTGATTGGCAAATGTATTAAAAAATAATATACCAAACAGTTACAGTTCCTCTCAATCTGTTGCTATACTTCATTTAAACAATGAGATGTTAAACTCAGTCCTGCATGCATTCACGACATAGAAAAATGGTCATATTTCACTTTGGTGCAACATCAACACATTCAAACGTTTGCATTATCAGTATTTTGTACGTTTAGAAGACAGTGTATCATATACATTTTCTACATCTGTGTTTTTCTTCTTATAAAATAAACCTGTGCAATATTGTTATTTCCCACATTAAGAAGAATCTGTTCAATATACATGTAGAAGAGTCTGTACAATATCAACAGAGCCTATATTTCTGGTTTAATATGACACTTTACTGGTGCTCCATATGTTTTTGCACTATGCCCTTTGCTGTAACACTGCTTATTTCCCTGCTGTGGGATCAATAAAGGATTATCTTATCCAATATTAAAATGACTGGCAGTGTTCAACATGTTAAAACATAGATTTTGTCATTTCAAAATATTGAAAAGCTCAAAGGTAAGCCTACATTAGAGGTAAGAGAGAAAGATACTGATAACAATAAACAGAAAAAAGATACAGTGGACATGTACAGCAACAAAAGCTTATCCTGTTACAACACAGTGACAACCAGTGTTTGACTGGAGATCATTCCAGAGGCTGAAGGCAGACCGGCTGCATTACATAACTCCTGCTGCAGCAGCAGGGACGCTGCATCACTGACAGACACCAGAGGTCTGCTTCAAAGGAAAGATTACCTTTTGTTGTGTAGGGGACATCAAGCAAGCCTTGCAGCAAACCGCAGCTTGTTAAACAATTTTTTATTTTTACCTCAAATTATGATGATTTCACAATTTCACACTGAAACAGGGATGGAAATTATCATTCTATATTCAAGCTTTTTGCACAGCTGCATCACAGACTTAGATATAATCAACTGACAGCAGATGCATGTAAACATTTCACCAGGATTATTCACAATAGAGGTCACAGCAATGTACGCTATACTCTGTTCAAAACTCCATTCAGGAATTTGGCATTTTACGGTTCTAACCAATCAGACTATCAGATGCATTACTGTGTGACATCTTTGGGGTAATATGATTTCATTTAAAATTCCGTAGACATCGTAATTAACTAAGAACATCTATTTTAACGAAATTCCTACAAACTGTTGGTTAGTCTCTGTAAAGAAAGGAACAGAAGAGACCTATCTAAAATGTGCAGATTGGCAGTTTAACCGAAACGGGCACTGATTAGGGCGTTTTCACTCATGCCGAATTTAACCATGGCTTCTACACGTTCATAAAATGCCCGAAATCAAGTTTTTACTTTTACATAATCTGCAGCGAAGTGCTGCGTCGTTAAATTATCTCATTTTAAAATGAAGCTCGGCTGCTGTCACTGCGGAAGATAGCGGAACCAGTCTGAACAAGACGCCGGAACAGCGGGCGAATAACGGCGTTTGACAGCAGTGATGTCGGTTTAGTTTGATTTATTTTCTCTCACCGGTAGAAATGGCGGCCTCAAAGCGACGACAGACACATCGGCGACTCTTCAATGTCGACTTGTACACGTCGAGAACAGCGGAGTGTTTGGGTAGCAGCCATTATTGTGTTCGATAAATAAAAGACTCTTCCTCCGTGGACGGTACCTCCGCTTGTTCTCGCCAAACATCGCGAGATTTCCTTTGAACACTTATGGAGGTGACGCATTCCCTATAATACAAATAAATGTATTATAACTTCAACTATTTCAGGAAAAAAGTAAACAAATAAACATATAAAGAAGCATTCCTATGAAATAAATAAATATGGCTATTAAATAAAAAAGTAAATAAACATTCCTATGAATAAATGAGACGATATATATGAATAAATGTAGTAATATATAAACACACATTGGCTACTTTATTAGGTACACCAGAGGAAATCTAATGCGATCTAATACAGGTTATAAAATATATAATAAATAATAATAAAATTCACTTTTATGAAGCTTG
>OMNN01032146.1:0-11111 GCA_900302755.1 Chromis chromis | reverse complement strand
AACCCACAAAAATCGTATCTCTTCTAATGCACAACATGGATAAAATTGACCCATATTCATGTCCTAATTTTCATGCAATGTAATTTCATGCATGCGTTTCTTTGATATATGTTTGAATTTATTTTGTTAATATGAAAGGTATGTTTTTTGATACCATTGAAACCATTATTGTTATTTGTCCTTTCTATTATTTGTATATTCACCATATAAATTGATAAGAACTTTATATTTTAAGCTTTAATTGTAATTGTTTGCAGTTATGAACATATTATTACTATTTAAATTTACTTTACTATTAACTTACCTGAGATAAAAAGAAGATAAAAACTCATCATGTTTGACCCATGTTGTGCATCAAACGGGAAGGACATACTGATAATAAAAAAAAATCTGAAAATAAATTTAATCAAGTGTTTTGTATTTTGCAGTAATTTTGCCCATTCCATAATTTTTGATACAGTAGGTGCCTACACTTAGCCTAGAAGTAGCTATCTAATGATTTCGCATAATTACTACAGCTAACCACATACATTTACCATAGCAAAATGTTTTTCTGATGATCTAGTCTACACCATAAGGTCATAGAAAATCCAGAAATTGCCGCACCTGAGGAAACATCCAGGTCAGAGTCATTCAGAGGTGAAAGAAGCTAACATGTTAGCGGCTATGCTAGCATCCGAAAACTAGCTTACTTCCTCCGAGCGACGGTTTGAACTGCTAACAAACTTCCTGAAAGGTTGAGGTGAAAACGGCTCACAGCATCACCCAGTCCGTCTATATAAATTGTTAAAAGCGTTGTGAGTGTATTTTAGTTTATAAGGACATAAACAGGTTAGAAAGGTAGGGTATTTGTTGTGTTTTCCCCCGCTATGACTTTTGGAGCTTATTGCGCAGCCATTAGCTGCCCCAGCCAGCACTGCACACAAACATGGCCTGATTTTTAGTCCCTCTTCTGCCTCATTTTCATCAAATTCATCAACGAACCGTGTTTTACACATGGAAAGCCCCGTTAGTCCACCTGCCCACGTCCCCCGAGAAATACCGTGGAAGTGCTGTGATAAATAAACCTGTAATGGTTCAACACAGGTGAGTCAAGCTTTGGTGTTATATTCACTAATAGCATCTGTGCCTGTTGTGCTTTTACAAGTGGTGGGAAGTAAGCAAGTACATTTACTCAAGTACTGCACTTAAGGACAGTTTTGTGATACTAGTACTGTTCTTGAGTAGAATATCTCAAAATTCTACTTAAGAGCAATACAAGTATCTGAAGTACTGCACTTAAGTACAATTTTGTGATAGTTGTACTTAAGCATTTCCACTTTATGCTACTTTAAACTTCCACTCCACTACATTTCAGAAGATAATGATGTACCTTCTTCTCCGCAACATTTGTCTGACAGCTTCAGTTGCTTTTAACATGAACACAATTAATAATATAATAAGCTTTTAAGATACAACACACTGTTTAATATTAACCCAGTGGTTTCCAACCTTTGTGGATTCTGGTGTCTCACAGAAAGCAGTGTGCAGTTTCAGATGGGTATGAGTTGTTAGCAGCTCCACTAAGTAGTGATTCTTCCCTCTAAACTTCTTACATGGCTTAATCAGTAAATTGAAATGGCCCAGTACCTCACTAAATCCAAAGGTTAGGGTAAGAGTTCGAAAACTTAAATCAGATTTGTGTATCAGAGCTTAGTCTTGTGTTTTTTCCTCTCAAAATAATCATCTGAAGAGCCCTGAGATCTGGATCTGGAGTCCGTGTTTTAAAACTGCATATAAACTACTTGAAACTCGCTCCACTTGCAGCAGCTACAGCGACATGCAGCTTACATATTGGTGTTTTAGTGTTCATAATCTAATGTTGTCATATATAATAATAAATCAGCCAGAGGGAAGAAACTAATAGTTTCATTTTATTACTTTATGTACATTTTGCTACTAATACTTATGCCCTTTCATTTACGGAGGACTTTTCATGCACTTTGATGTAAGTAATGGATCTAACTACTCCTTCCACCTATGCCTTTTACAATGATTTATCCATTTATCCAGCTCCATCAGTCTGCTTTCTTATGTTTTGCAACTTGAAGTGTCGCTGTCCGTGGTATTGCATTGCACAATGTATGAAGACAGCCTGTGCATTTTAGGGTAGCACCCTGAGCCAAACTAGGCGTCTTCTTGAAGTAGGATTAATCCTGATGCCTTAAGCTCTGGTCACCTTTTACAAGTCATTTTAGTTGTATGTTTGTCTCCATGCTAACAACAGAAGTTAACAATGTCGCAACTTTTTTTTCTGAGTGTACTACTACTACTTGTCATTGCAAACTTTTCATATGCAAGATATGAAGGAGAGCGATGTAGTTAAAATACAACAATGTACTTGAGAGAACAAATCTCAGTCTTTATATTCTGTGTTGTTACTCTGAGAGTCAGTATTCAGCTACCAGTTTTCAGTCATGCTTGCTTTCTTTCTTTCTTGTGCTCAGCTCATATGGAGTACTTTAAAATATTTAACACTTACCAACCAGGGAAGTAGGTTTTTGTGTCACAGAGACTATCCACTCAAAGCCTAATGCTAAATATATCCAATGTAAAAGATGCGTGGGGGGTATTTCCATTCATGTAATGCCACATAAAAGGTGAATTGTAATGTTTGAACTGAATACACCTGTTTTTGGTTAACATGGCCTGGATGAACACTGAGTTACTAAATATATATATTGCTTAAAAGTTTTGAAATACCTGAAATCTAAATAAATATGGGCCTGCTAATTTGTCATTTATTTAGTCTTTGTATAAAAAAAAGTGTATCTTCAGTGTGTCTGTGAAGGTTCTCAGTCATCCAGGTCATGGTTATCCTTGTAGTTTCAATCATAGCATCTGGACTTGCTTGAGTTTGTCGAAGACGTTTCACTTCTCATCCAAGAGGCTTCATCAGTTCTAAACTGACTGGTTGGGAGTTCCAGATTTTATACTCTTCAGGATCCATTAACACTATTGAAGCTCCAGTCTGCTGGGTGTGTGTTGCCCCTCTCCTCATTATGCGAGTCGTTAGGTCATTCCCTCTCACAATGGGATTCGTTAAGGCCTTTTGTGGCCAGGTGAGAATGGCAAAGATGGTTTTTCCAGTTTAGCATAGATGGCTTCCTTCACCCCCCTCTCAACAGAGGGGGAGGCTTGCGACATCACCTCTCACCAGTGTACAATGCAGTTTTACATTCTCTACCCAGGAAGAACAGAACCCATCTCACCTGGCCACAAAGGGACATAACGAATCTCATTGTGAAAGGGAAGGAACCAACAACTCTCATAATGAGGAAAGGGGCAACTCTCACCCAGCAGACTGGAGTTTCAATAGTGTTAATGGATCCTGAAGAGTATAAAAATCTGGAACTCCCAACCAGTCAGTTTAGAACTGATGAAGCCTCTTGGATGAGAGGTGAAACGTCTTCGACAAACTCAAGCAAGTCCAGATGCTACGATTGAAACTACAAGGATATCTTCAGTGTCATGTTTTACAGGTTGTTTTAAGAAATGACTCATGTAATCTTTTCTATCCCTCTAAACATTCCTCATCTTGCTGATTCATTCAGCTGCTATCGCTCCATTGAGTTTTATCGGTTTACTGACAAAAGAAAGTCTAAATCTTGAAAACTAATCTTGTTGCACATCAGATACGGTAACATTAGTTTTTGTTCTCATTTGCTAATGCAGTGACTGTGAAATGAGCTATGTGTGGATGTCCTGCGGGAATTAATATCTTTCTTGTGTCTGTTTTCTGAGCCCTGTTTTGAGAACAGCATCATGAGTACGTGGAAACAGCCCGTGGCCTCAATCTGGAAGTGTCTTGATGGCAGCTGAAATTAGGATTCATTACAGCCCGGAGGACCCTCGGTTGTAACAGATACTGACACATGATTGATGTTGACCCTGAAGATGTCTGGGCATCTTGGATTAAGAAAAAAATAAAACATTTTCACATTGACGAAAGTATGACTGACAGCATCTGGAGATGTTGATGGGTTTTAGCTCTCCACTTTGTGATTGATTGTCTCGAGGTGCCCAGAGTGTGTCAGTTTCTCTGCCATGAAAATCACTGAATGACCTGTGGTAGCGAATTCGATTGGTTACCTTACCTGTAGTCAAATGCAATTGTGAGCAGCAAATTAGGATTTAATTTTAGTTAAAGCCTGGGGCGTTGTGGCTGAGTTGTGTTTTCTGGAGGCCTGGGAACTGAGGCGTATACCCAAAGATTCATTTGCTTCAGTTTTGTCTGTTTTTTAATGAGGGATGCTAGAATTTTTAGCTTGATGATCAAAATGTTAACTGTCCACTTGTGTGAATGTGAGTAACTATGATCTGTTGGTTGGTTGTGCTTTGAACTAGTGAACTGACATCATGGTGATTGATGATGTTTTATTATAGGTCATAGAAAAAGAATAAATTAGAAATTCTTTTAATTTTATGTCATTAGTTATTTTTTGTGCTTTGTGACATTTCATATCTTACAGAGGTTTTCTATGTTGTCCTTGAACGCATCTCTTTTATCCTTTGTCATGTGTTCAAAATACTGGAAGAACATTATCAAGAACTGATAGTGTGAATGCAGGAGTTAAAAGTAGAGGACAAGTTCAGTTAGGTTGAATTCAGCCAGGTTGTTGTTCAATGCGACTTGTCTGAAGTGTTCCTGCAACAAGGTCACAATATGTTTCTGTCACTTCGTGCCCACAGTGATTAGAAAAAAAATTAGGTCTCTTTCTTCCTTCAATCACTCGTCCACCATGTCCTTGAGGGATAACCTTACCTGCATTGTCTCCTGATCTATCTCACATCCCAGTGTTAGTCTCTCTGATAACAGCGGTCTTTCCTTACAAGGAGCTGTCTAAGGACAAATCCAAAAGATATCTTAGCCTGTCAGAAGAACAGTCTGTGTACTGCAAGATGGGAACTCTGCACTGTGACATTTTGTTGCCCTCCAGTGTTGTTGTCTGCAGTCTCAGCCAGCCCCATCACACAGTCTCACACACTCACTTAAACACATGAACATACAACTAAGGTATATACAGGCATGCACACCCATACACAGACTAGTATGAGCCCAGTGCACTATTATAAGCAAGGATAAGCATGACACTGCTAAATGAATGTTGATGTGCCTTTGTGAATGGCGGCACAAGAGAAAAGGTGATGTGGCTGTATCACTCTCAAAATAAACTCCCACTTCACTCTCTTAATACAGTAACACCGTGACCGAGCATGCACACTGTATAGCAGCAAAGGCCAAAAGCAGTGGCAGACATGATTGCCGGGAAGAGTAATGAAAGAGCAGGTAGAGATGGGTCAGACTTTAAATCAATAGATGAAGGCAGGGAATTAGCTTTGTAACTCTTAATGCTATCCTCCCACACAGATTAATCATCGCTGAGCCAACTCAGACCAAAACAGAGGCTCAGCTCAGGAAGGGGATGTGCAGGAAGGGAGGGTGGTCGAATTACGGATGGCATCCCACTGTATGTGATATTTACTGAATGTCAGGAAAAGTTTTGCTGTTATTGAGTGAAAAAATAAGTTGACCTACAGCATAATCTTTGTGTTTAGGAGCCCAAAGAAAGCCTCTATGTCTGCTTATTATTGCATATTTCTGTAACCTCCCTGACTCTTTTGAAATTTGCCAGCAACTGCGCTATGGCTGCTTTTATAAGTGGGTTGAATGTACAAGATTAAAGCAAGGACAGACCCAGGCAGACAGAGACGCGATGATAATATGGCACAGGTGGGCTGTGGCCACTCTTTCCAGACCAAACAACACATGGTGACTAAAAGCTGTGGTATTTTTTCCCCTGCCTCTCATGCTAATCAAATATAGATAATTTGCAACTCAATGTAGGCCCCACTTCCTCAGTGGTGAGTAGACATTGAATATTTGCAAATGAGCTTCTCTGGAGCATAGATGAAGCTGTCCCAGTAGTTGCCATTGAGTCATAAGTGTCCCTGCAGCCCATTAAGATCAATATGGGATCTGGGCTGGGAGCTGGATGTACTGAATATTAAGAGGACGTGTGTGCATGTCATCTCAGAGCTGATTGTGCTCCTAATGTGTGGTGTGTCCCTGTACCTTATTTAAAAAGTCCATGTTGTTGAATATGAATGTGGCCCACTGCTCCTAAAACCACTCACGAATTTCAAATGAGCTGATTTACGTATTTTTGCTTCGACATCTGACGGTGCTCTCTGTTCGGTATTATTTCTATGAGTGAGGTAATTATTGCATGTATTCCCTAGAGCTGAGATTATATAGACACACATGATGCCACATTTTGTTCTGTTTCTTGGATCAAAACAAAAATGACAAAATACATTTTTGGTCTGCTTTTACTATTTCCCAAGTTGTTGTGGTTTAATGAGGCTTTACATTAACAGAATGAGGACAGTGGAGTCTTACCAGGTCAGAATCTACTAAGTAGATCTGCAGCCTTTGAAATCAGGTCTTTATGTGTCTATTGGGTTTCCTGGGAAGCCATTGTAATCATCTGAAAAGGCACTGTATTGATCCAGAGAGAGAAAGACGACAACGTAGACAGAGACTGAAAGAGAGTTGGTGATACTGGGGAAAATATTTGCAAGGGGAAAGCATTTATTTAAACATCCACTTCACCTCATTCAGCCAGTATTTGGTAAATTTGGTAGCTACAGGACTGATATATAGTTGAACTTGTCTGTCAGCTTTTTTATTACCTGTGAAAATCTGGTTACCAGTTCTGTACCATTACAAATGAGCACCTCACGATTTGCCTCTACCATTTTCAGTTTTCTTTCAGTTTCAGCATGCATTTGCTTATGTGTAAGCTGTCTAGTATAAAACTCAGTGACAGTTTCTTTATATTTGGTTGAAATGTTTATTGGATAAGTGGAAAAGGGACAGAATATTGTGCATGGTATTTTTCTTTCTCTCTAATTATGGGATATGGTAATCTGTGAGTCAGAGGTTACATCAATGAATTGGGTAATTAAGGTTACATGTGTGTCCACTCATACCTTTAGCTACTGAATAGCTTCACCCTTCTGTAAGTGTGTTTGTCTAAAAGCATTTGGTTTAGTTCTATCAGTAAACATATATCACTAGTAGATTGATGATTTGTATGGAAGTCTGATTCCACAGTGGAGTTCAGGTTGCTCCAGGCAAATGTAAAAGTCTTTCTAATGCTCCTAGACTGTAGCTGTAGCTGAGGGAATTGGTGTACCAGTTTTGTAGAATAAACTTCAATGAAAAGCATTTACATTAAAGCACTTAACTGAAACATTATGCGGCGTACAATGAGTAAAACATTGGCTTCAGGGGCGATTCCCTTATCACCATGACGTCATGCAGCTAGTATGGAGTACAAAGGAAGCATGTTCCCTTTAATGCAACACAATATTGCAGTGCTACTAGTGGAGTATTCAGATGGAAGGGAATTTCAGATAAGAGCACAGGAGAGAAGAATATCACTATTATTGTGATCAATCTTGAGAGTTGGTGGACTTCAACCTTATTCTGTTTTTCTATTATTACATAGTATATAAGACAATGTGGCAAATTCAATTTCCTCACAAAGGTTACAGGAGTTCGGGTGAACTCAGCTCAGTCTGTTGGCTTGCCATCCCAACATGATGCAGACAGACAGCCTGTAAACATGACGGCTGCTGTCCTGAAACATTGGTGTGGAAGGATGCTCTTCATCATGGCTGAGCAAAGCTAGATGCGTTTTTCACATGAGGGCATGCTTTGTTTATTTAAAGCGTCCTGCAGGTCAGATGTTGATAATGATGACGATAAAAATGGCAGTGGTGACGAAAGATGAAAGCCTGCTGATCTGTATTGTGTACTGTATTCATGCACACTTAGAGTAATGCCACTGTGTCTTTGTCAGCATGACGTGTGAAAGATCATTATCATACAGATGTCATTTTTTTCACATTTCTGGTGCAGAAAAGCATGTGTACACAGTTTTAGGTTTCATTTAGAGTGGTCTGGAGTGTAGATCTATGTTTATCTTACACATAAACTTGTGTTCCATTGTGCTTTACAAGGCTTTGAAGTAATGCTCCCAGTATCTTTCTTTTTACTCACAATGATCACATTAGATTGACTTTGGAAATAAAATTGAAAATAAACAAAGCTGCTGCTGTACTTCTGTCATTATGCTTGGAAAGCTTTTTTTTTTAAAGAAACAGAATTTTGCTTGAATTAAGGTTGTTAGATAAATGACCAGTTGCATTTAATCTTTGCTCAAAATTGCATTTCAAACCATGACAGCTCATATTGATCAGTTTAAAAAAGGTTGTTTCATCAGGTTTTCCTGTGAAGCTGGCGTCCCTCTGGCAGTATAATTTCTTTCAAGGCTTGGACTGCATCATTTTGACACATGATCAGCAAAGTGTAATCCACAGCAGAGAAAACGAAAGACAGCAACAACAGACAGCAGCACTACACCGATATTTGTGTGATTATTTTCCTGGATGCTGTCTCTGTATGTGCACTGGAGATCAGCTCTGTTAGTAGAGAAACTGAGAGCGCCAAATCAGAGTTTATCTTACTTTAGAGAGAGAAGTGATGGGGAATATCAGTGAGTCGTCTACTGGCACTGCTTATCTTTCTTCTGCATTTTGCTGGAGCTTAGAAGGGACTTAGTGCCACCTACTGGTACAAAGCTGATGTAGATCTCTGGAGGGAAGGAAGTAAGCTGGCAGTGAATGATAAGTGAGGCTTTTGGCTGTCTGGATGCATGTGATGCTTAGCAATCCATTAATATCAAACCACGGCCACTCTTCACACTCTGCACTCATTTTTGCACACTCTGCACTCTCTCGTCGAGATTAAAAGGCAATTGTACATTAACTACTGTTAAATTTCACTTTCTGAAAGACTCTCACCTATTATTTATTTATTCATTCATTCATTTTTCTTTCCCTCCTCACTCATTTTGCCACGAGATTCACTATAGAGACTATATTGTGGCCATACCGCCTTGTGGATGCCCGATCCCGTCAGATCTCGGAAGCTAAGCGAGGTAGGGCCTGGTCAGTACCTGGATGGGAGACTGTGAGGGAACACCAGGAAGCCTGGGTGAATGCTGTGTGAGAGTGAGTGGTTGGTGGTGGTCGGAGGGGCCGATGGTGCAGCTTGGAAGCTGCGCTTCCGTTAGTCTACCCCAGGGCAGCTGTGGCTTACCACCATCGAGTATGGGGTGAATGAATAATGCAATGTAAAGCGTCTTTGAGTGTCCAGAAAAGCGCTATATAAAACCAATGCATTATTATTATTGTTATTATTATTATTATTATATGGGAAGGAAGGTTTTAGGTTTGTTAACACCGTCTAACATGATGTGCCATTGTAATAACATTTACACTGTACAGTGCCTCTTGAATGGAAGGGAAGAAAGTCGGCATCATACATACATGAATCGTATCTATTCATAGGTGATATTAAGTGATTCTAAGTGTTTCAATCGTTTCCACTGTACACAAATGTCTCACTAAATATTGTTTGATATTTTCTGTCTAAAGAGTCAGATTTACATATTTGTGTTGTGGATCGACTCACCTAAAAGTCTGAAATCTCATACAGCATTCTTTGTATGCTTCAGGACTAAGATTCTAACTCAGTGATTAAATTTTGAAGCTGGGATGCTTTCAGATGCGTTTGTGATTAGATTTTTTCCCCCTGATAGATGAAAGTTAACGTAGGCATCTGGAAGCATTTGAACTGCATCTCTGCCATACATTTTTAGCAAGAGAACTGTACTGCTGTGTGAATTATAGACTCTGTCTCACAACTGAAGATTTCCTTTTGAAGAAGACAAGAACGGAGAGTATCAACTGTTTATGAGAAGGGAGCAGGATCTGAATAGGAGGTGATTTATTTTTATTTTTTTACCACTGACCGACACAGATGCACCCTGTAGCGCTGACACAGTGCAGATCTGCAGATCAATATATTAAAGCAGTATTCGTTAAGCACAATGTTTTATTTATTGATTACTCAACTTCTTGGGTGTTTTCCAAAGGATGGCAAAAAGATAAATGAAAAATGTTTTGATGAGCTGAGTATTCAGTCCTCATCTTCAAATCTCTCCCACCCACAAAGGGTGTGAGGGTTAATTAAGTGACAGAGATATGTTTTCACTTTCTTTAAGGTGTCCACTGCTTTCATGTTTTGCTTCATTATTCTCTCTGACAGAGGAGGGGCTGCCTCTTCCTGTTTTTCAGTATTCTCTTGGTCAACTGGCTTCATGTTGTTCCGGGTTTCTTTGAATTCCTGTTGTTCATCCATTCCTTCCATCGTCTCTCCATCACCAAAGCCTCTTCCTCTTTTGTTTTATCCCCACAGAACATAACCCTACCTTCCTTGGTTGAGCTGGGGTTTGCATGAAAGGGTTTCCTTGTGTTTTCCTCCTTGTCTGATTCCTTCATCAACTGGCTGTTGTCACAGACAGGGACGACATCTAATGAAAGGGTTTGGTTTTTCTTTTTCCTGCCTTTAGTTGGTTGTGAACTGGTGTGAGCATCATTGGAGGCATCTTTGGATTTATTACCATTGATGTCACCATCACTGAAGTGACCGCCACTTGAAGCATCTAACAAATTACATTTAGTCATTATGACGTTGCTGTTAGTATCACAGTGTGTCTCAGAAAAATTAAAGCTTAATTTCTTTAGGCCCAGAGATTTTTCTTCACCATCTTCATCTTCATCTTCATCAGTGTTCTCCTTGTATTCTTCCTCCATTTTGCTTAGCCAACTGTATGCCATTTTCCACCTTACATCCAGCTTGTAAAATAGGGATCTCTCTCTTGCTTGTTCCATAACTATCTCTCAGGTCCTGCAGCTCAGCTTTCATCTGCTTTCTCAGCACGTGGTTCATGAGAAGGAATTCTAAACGCAGCTCTGTGATTTGCTTCTCCACCTGTTTACACACCATCTTGTTGATCCATATCGTGAAGAACCTCCTGTCATTTACTGCCTTCTGTCTGCTCCTGACCAATAATGAAGACAAAATATAAAAACATTGAACTGAGGAACTTTACAGAACTGATTTATTAAATGTTTGCATTGCTTATATTAGGGTC
>OMNN01032143.1:0-11005 GCA_900302755.1 Chromis chromis | reverse complement strand
CTGTAATTTAAGGTACGGAGAATAATGCTGCTTCCTCTCGTCTCTCTGTCATCTTGTCTGCTTAAGTCACTCTTAGGCTCCTTAAAAGTCCTCCTCCCCACTCCTAACATTTTTCCATCTTAGGAGCTCTCTTAAGGCCAAAGACGCTTTGTGAATAGGTTTTATCTTACCAAGGGAAAATTCTAAGAAAAATCTTAAAATCGGTGGAAGTGACGTCACTAAGAGCTACTTTTAGCCTTAGGATTCTTTGTGAATACGGGCCCAGATTCATCAGTGAAAAGGACCGTCCTTCATTATAGTGTCAAACATGAGTCAAGGCCTTGGTGTGGGCGACGGGATTCCAAACCAGGTTCCCTAAGGTGATTCTTCACAGTTTGAGCAGATATTCTCTAAAAGAGTGTCTGCGTACTGGTCACACTATTTGATTAATACTCTGTTAAGTCACACCTGACTGGGGTGTGGATTAACTCAATGGTCAAGAATTTGTTTTGTGCTCAATGGGGTGAATTTAACAATAAAAAATAAAGTTTTACATTTTTCTCCAAGTCAGAAAAGAAGACCATGTATTTGCTGCGCTTATAATTATATTTAGTGTAAATAGGGGAGCTTATCTGACTAGAATACAATAAAGGGATCACAGCTGTCAAACTGTGAAGCTTCAGTGGGGAGGGAAAACTAGGCACTAACCTCAAATAGCTGTAACCATGGCAGCTATTCGGGAGTCCATTACATAAAAACTTGTACATAAAATAATTTATAGATTTAACTTCAAAGACAGCCTCTTGACTTTGATGAATAAGGGCCAATGAGACAGAAAAAAACACTCAAAGCCGTTTCCAAAATGTTTCTCCCCCATGTGTGCAAATGACAGAAAAGCACCAAAACACAATGTAAAAACTCCTGATAAACCTTTAATTTGAGCTATTTGTACACCTGGCAGATTACATTTAAACTTCTGTATCCCTATCCTTCCCCAACATCACCCCCCATACAATGTAAGGGAAATAAAGCATATAATGGAAGATATTACAGTTATATCAATGTACAGTGTTTACATAAAAAAAAAACATCAAGGTAAAATGAATTAACGTGGATGCACTTAAATGTGAAGCACAAACCTGGAGAAGTGCTATTATATCAATCATTTACCTTCAGCCCCATTAGTCAGTGAGAACTCTGTAGGTGCACCATTCTGCTAGAGACATACAAAAATAGATTACAGTGATGCACCAACCACTAAATTATTCACTTTATTTTGTCGTTTTACACATCCTGACAACTGTTTCAAAGTGGATGTAAGGTCGATCCCTGATGGAAAAAAAAGTTGACACATATAGCAGGTCTCGTAACATTGAAATAGTACATGCCTTGGTGGTTTAACAAAAATAATAAATAGAAGCTTTTGGTTTAATATCAAAGGAAACTGCTACAAAATATCAAATCTGCAGAAACTGACAGAACTACAGCTAGGCCTTAATCACCCTTTAAAATGTTTCAACATTTCTTAAATCCAGTACATTCTCCAAATGCAGTGCCAGTAAAAAAGCACAAATTTAAGGCACAGTAGGGGTCATCGGCTGCAGATCGCTGCAGCAGGCTTTTAACATTTGGAATGTGCACCATTTGTACAATTTCACACTGCAAAAAACTGAATCCAAATTTCAATTCACTGCATCAAAATATGTCTAGCAACACCTAGTTGTTTTCGTGTCTTTTATGAATATACACGTGTTGTAAAAACACACTCACTCGACCAGGAATCCTTAAGCTCAGTACAGCCTCTTTACAGTGTCTGGAATATTTGGAATTTAGAATTCTAAACTTTAAACATCTTCATAGTCCTAGTTACAACAAATGAATGTTAGCATCATTACATGAGGCTGATAAGATCAAAGACCAGCAGTGACAGCATCAGGTTCCATCACGACAAGAAACATTTGTCTCACCAAAGAGGGATAAGCACAGACTGTAAACTAGACATGAAACATCCTGAAGTCTGTGTGGTCTTCTGGTTTGTAGGTCATATTTGCCGAGAGATAAAACATGACATTTGTTCGCAACAGTTTTGGAAATGAATGAGTGGACAAGCCAACAGTAAAAACAACCCAACTTCAAAGAGGTAAATAATAAATATAAGTAATAATAATAACTTGGAGAAGAAAGCTTCAGGTGACTGTCAAACATACATTTGGGAGCACTGCAGGATGCTTTCACAAAATCAATGGCAAAGGAGAAGAAAGGGTCATACATGGAGCAAACAAAGACATTGGCTGAATCATCATCCTCACTGATGCTGTGTTCTTGCAGCTAAATTGTTGAGGCCCCTCTGTAAGTGTTTGCCTTTGGATACAGGTGTACTTTTCTGTTTAAGTGAGCTGCAAGAAAAATGTGCACTTAAGGTTTACTTTAGTACAGAAAATGTAATACAGCTTGTGCTTTAGTTCATATGTATTTACAGCACAACCTTTAGACGTGTGTTCCTGTCATCCCCACTTTACTAAAATGGTACTAATCAGAATAGTTCTAACAGGTCGAACACTTTTGGGAATTCAACACCCATACTGTTGTAATGAAAGCTTACGTAGAGACGTACTGATACATGCAGCCATTTCCATACAGTGCCTAAATGAACTCCATCATGGCATCAGATATACAGTGGAAGAGGAGGGAAAATTGGAGTCTGCACATATCTTAAATAGTCTAGAAGAACTCTGCTTCTTTCTTAAATCTATGACACTTCTAATACAAAGATTATATAAAACAGACACTGCACTGCTGAACAGCTTTTTTTTGCAAATATCCTGTGGTGAAAAATTAAAAAGAAACAAATGAAAAAAGCTTCCCTGTGACACAAACTGAAGTCTACTCTGCTATAAAGCAGTAAAGAAGCAACAGCAGACTGGTGCTGTCATGCTTGGAGGGCACAGCGGAGAATATTACTTCTAAATCCAATGGTCATCTCATGAGAAGCCTGAAGAGTTGGCTGAGCCATAGTACTGCAGACGGGGCGTGTTCATGGTGCTTGTGATGTTCAGGTGGAGGCTGGAGGCCTTCAGGGGCGTGCTGCAGCCCTGGGCTTGTGGGAAGCGTTGGTGGTATCGGTCTAAACGCAGATATTTCACCGTCACCAGCTTACCTATCAACAAAAGTAAGACCTGTCAAAGACCAACCACTACAGTGCTCTTCAATACATGGAGCTACCCATTCCAGATTATAGCTTACCCTTTAAAGCTTTAAGCACCACAACCAAAAGCTTGACAGCTACATGCAGGGTACAAAAGTTTGTTATCAAACTTTTGTTTTTGAAACAAAATGTCACCTGCTACTGCTGTTAGACCATTCTACCAAACCTCCTACAAACTGGACCTATTATCTGCTCACAGATGGAAATGATGGAGAGAGAGAAAGGGCAGCTGAATCCACATATCCTCAGGACTTTGTAAATCAATATAATCCTAAAATAGACCAGTAAAGCACTAAAATGTTGTATTCTTTGACTAAATAAGATTTGCAGTAAACCTACTTATTGGTTTGAGTGATGTTTTTACATTTGTTCTTTAGTTGCTCCAACAACTGTTTAACCAAGACCAAACCTGTCTGAATATTATATGAATATAATATGAAGACACTGTAAGAATATTAGAGGTTACTGAATGTGACATTACCAAATTCATCCTCCACATCACTATGAAAATATCTATTTTTGTTGCTGGAATTATTATTTACATGATTATAACATGATAATAATAATGAGGTTTTTTTAAGTCTTATATTTATATATTTTAAGTCAAACAGCTGTAAACTTTTTCAAGAAACAGAAAGTAAAATGTTGCTATAGGTACAATGAGTTAGAATTTGGGCAGCAACAATGAGCCCTGTTTCTGTTAACACTTTGGAAAATGAGATTTGCCAATTTCCGAACCTCTCCGATTCCTGCCCCTAATACATTATAAATATCTAATAATATGAATCAGGAATGGAAGTATGCATTAAGATCTCACTGTTACATACTGCTTTGCGACTGCATGCCTCCATCAACCCGTGAAGCTGCAGTTTACATCCGTCAACATACTTTAGACTTTGAAGAAATTTAACCTAATTCGTATCCAAGCAAATGTAAAATATGGTCACAATCTCCCCATCTGTTCCTGAGTTTTGGTGACAAACAAAAGTGTTATTCCAGAAAAAAGCAAACAAATATTGATATTCAAGCTCAAATAATTTCCATTAAATCAAGTACTGCCAACATTCAGGCATATATGCTGCAAGCTTATGAAGTGCCACACAAAGAAGTCTGTAACTTGCTGGTCACACAAATTGGACAGATGAAAGATTAAAATCAAATTTGATCAATGGCCTGTGTATTCATTTCCTATTTTTCAATCTAAATGTAACACTGAAAATCTAAAAAACAAACAATTATATAAAAAAAGACAATGCAGATTCCGTCCTGGCTGTGGGACAGTGGACCAGCTCTTCACCAATGCATAGTTGCTGAGGGGTGTTTTATGGACTGGTAGAAGGCCTATGACCAGGGCTCCAGACTAATTTTTTCACTAGTTGCACTGGTGCAACTGACATTGTCAGTGGGCCGCACCTCCCACAAGCGAAACACCTCACAAGTTGAACATTTGCTTATCCATAGACACTAGATTTACCGATGTTTCCTAAACGCCTCACAATGCAGGCTATGGTAGATGCTAATTTAGGCTGCAGTGTGTTCAGACAGTTGTGTGAAGAAAATTTTGTTTGAAAAGAGTGAGATCAAGTGTTCTAATTTCATAAGATGAAAGAGTAATTTTATCCACATGCGCCGTTTTCTATGAGTGGAGAAAACAGAAAACGTAAGTGCGCTATGCCTTTTATTACCGTTTCATTTATGGACGAGATCTCAAGGCACAGTCAGGTGAAGAGAATCTATGGTTTAGGAACCTCAGAGTCGCATCTCTGCTATTTACAGATGATGTGGTTCTGTTGGCATCATCGGACGGCAACCTTCAGCATGCACTGGGGCACTGTAAAGCGGTCGGGATGCGCATCTGCACATCTAAGTCTGAGGCCATGGTTTTCTGCCAGAAACCAGTGGATTGCTCCCTCTGGGTTGGGGGTGCTGCCTCAAGCAAAGGAATTTAAGTATCAATGGATCTTGTGGCACTGTGCGCAGTGGTTAGCACTGTCGCCTCACAGCTAGAAGGTGAAGTCTCGGCATGGGCTCTTGCCCACCACTGGTTGATGGAAACACGGTATGTGTGGCCCTCCGATGAATGGGGCCACAGGGTGTCCCCTGCCTTCACCCTATGTCAGCTGGAATACGCTCTACCCCCTAGCGATGCTACAAAGGATAAGCAGTGTATAGATAATGGATGATGGGATCTTGTTCACAAGTGATTAGAAAATATAGCGTGAGATGGACAGGCGGACTGTTGCCGCATCTGTAGTACTGTGGGCATTGTACCAGAATATCATCTGTCGTGGTGAAGAAGGAGCTGAGCTGAAAGGCGAAGCTCTTGATTTACCAGTGGATCTACAGTCCAATCCTCACCTATGGTCATGACATCTGGGTAGTAACCAAAAGAATGGGACTGCAGATACAAGCAGCCGAAATGGCTTTCCTCCGTAGGGTTGTTGGGCTCAGCTTTAGAGACAGGGTGAGGAGCTCGGATATCGAGAAGGAAACTCGGAGTAGAGGTGCTGCTCCTTTGTGTTTTCCGAGCACGTCCAACTGGGAGGAGTCTCCGAAGTCAACCCAGAAGTCTTTGGAGGGATCATATATCTTATCTGGCCTGGGAACTACTTTGGATAACCTAAGAGAACCTGGAAAATGTTGCTGGGCAGAGGGACGTCTGGAATGATCTACTTATCCTGCAGCCTCTGCTGCTGACCCACCTCTGGATAGCCGAAGAAAATGGATGGATCGATCTTTTTTGTATTAGATATAATAGTGAATACCAAATCGTTTCTTCATTTTCTGATTTCGGAATCTTAATTGAATGAACAAATAAATTCTGCTGAATTGTGACTAATATACTGTTGCATACTTGTTGCACTGTTGTAAGCATAAACTAATTCAGACAGTTTGACTGACACATCCGTGAGTCTGAAGACTTTACAACAACATTTCAGACACCAAAATACTACACACAGATGTCTATATGAAGAGCCTCAGTATGATTCAATTTAAGTGTTTGACAGCTAATCCAAAAGCATTGTAAAGGCCTGACCTATAAATACTGTTAGTATTACCTTGGTTTTCTAATCCAGTGAGTTTTAATGCTAACTGCCCTATATTAATTGGCTCTTTCTTTCTAAGTGGGGACATATAAATTAGGCTTGGGCGATAAAACCATAATAATAATAAGTACTTGCAATAAAAACATTTTTTGACAGAATGTTCAATAGTTTCTTTTAAATGCATCAGATGCAAACTGCCATGAAATCTCATAATGACAATGCAAAGTTGCATGAACAAATTGTTCATGCAGATATACATGAGCCTCCCTGGCTCATGTACAGGTGCTGGTCATATTATTAGAATATAATGAAAAAGTTGATTTATTTCATTAATTCCATTTAGAAAGTCAAACGTGTAGAATGTATATATTCATTCCAAACAGACTGATATATTTCAAGTGTTTTTTGCCAAAAAAAAGGATGATTATAGCTGACAACCAATGAAAACCCTAAATTCATTATCTCAGAAAATTAGAATATGGTGAAAAGGTCAGATATTGAAGACACCTGGTGCCACACTCTAATTAGCTAATTAACTCAAAACACCTGGAAAAGCCTTTAAATGGTCTCTCGGTTTGAATCTGTATGACACACAATCATGGGGAAGACTGCTGACCTGACAACTGTCCAAAAGATGACCATTGACACTTTAAAGAAGGAGGGCAAGACACAAAAGGTCATTGCCAAAGAGGTTGGATGTTCACAGAGCTCTGTGTCCAAGCACATTAATAGAGAGGCGAAGGGAAGAAAAAGATGTGGTAGAAAAAAGTGTACAAGCAAGAGGGATAACCGCACCCTGGAGAGGATTGTCAAACAAAACCCATTCAAAAATGTGGGGGAGATCCACAAAGAGTGGACTGCAGCTGGAATCAGTGCTTCAAGAACCACCACGCACCGACGTATGCAAGATATGGGCTTCAGCTGTCGCATTCCTCGCGTCAAGCCACTCTTGAATAAGAGACAGCGTCAAAAGCGTCTCGCCTGGGCTCAAGACAAAAAGGACTGGACTGCTGCTGAGTGGTCCAAAGTTATGTTTTCAGATGAAAGTAAATTTTGTATCTCCTTTGGAAATCAAGGTCCCAGAGTCTGGAGGAAGACAGGAGAGGCACAGAATCCACGTTGCCTGAAGTCCAGTGTAAAATTTCCACAGTCAGTAATGGTCTGGGGTGCCATGTCATCTGCTGGTGTTGGTCCACTGTGTTTCCTGAGGTCCACGGTCAATGCAGCAGTCTACCAGGAAGTTTTAGAGCACTTTATGCTTCCTGCCGCTGACCAACTTTATGGAGGTGAAGATTTCATTTTCCAACATGACTTGGCACCTGCACACAGTGCCAAATCTACCAGTACCTGGTTTAAGGACCATGCTATCCCTGTTCTTAATTGGCCTGCAAACTCACCTGACCTTAACCCCATAGAAAACCTATGGGGTATTGTGAAGCGGAAGATGCGAGATGCCAGACCAAACAATGCTGAAGAGTTGAAAGCCACTATCAAAGCAACCTGGGCTCTCATAACACCTGAGGAGTGCAACAGACTGATCGACTCCATGCCACGCTGCATTGCTGCAGCAATTCAGGCAAAAGGAGCTGCAACGAAGTATTGATTGCTGTACATGCTGAAACTTTCCATGTTCATACTTTTCAGTTGGCCCACATTTCTAAAAAATAATTTTTTGTATTAGTCGTAACTAATATTCTAATTTTCAGAGATACTGAATTTGTGATTTTCAGTAATTGTCAGTACTAATCAACCAAATTAAAAGAAATAAACATTTCAAATATATAACTCTGTGTGTAATGAATTGATATAATATGTAAGTTTCACGTTCTGAATATGATTACTGAAATAAATCAACTTTTTCATGGTATTCTAATAATATGACCAGCATCTGTATAGTCACTCCAGCTGACGTGGTTAATGGCCCATTAGCGACCCAGGACTCACATCCCTCAAGGTGTGAATGCAGAGCCAGCTGGCCCATTTGGCAATATAGGAAAATGCTAAGGGCGCCATGGCTTCCAGGGGGCACCACAAAATCAGGAAAAAATTCACCTTCAATATAATTATATTAAGACAAGTTATTACTATTAACTCTTAAAATGGAAAAGCTCACATTGATTCAAATGTAAAGCAAAGCCCAAATAATATTACTACAAAACAATGCTATTCGAGTTCTTTTGTAAGTGTATGTAAATCGCAGATGGAGGGGGGCGCCATATAAAATCTCACCTAGGGCACCACATTGGGTAGTGGTCTGTGTGAATGGTTGTGAAACCCGGTGGACCAACACAAATGACAATGATATTGCTGGTGGAGCTGACAGTTTATACAACAAAGGAAATGAATCTGCCATGTCAGGAGTGATTTAAAATGTTAACCCTTTAAGTCCCAGTGCGTCATCGGCGACATGTTTGGGCTAGCGCACTTTGGAATACCGTAAATATGTCTCCATTTGTGCTATCGGAAAAAAATCCAACGGTTTCTGAAAGTTGAGGCGTTGTGCTTTACAGCCAATATGGTGTCATTACGGTAATTTCATTCGTGCCCCCACAGGAATCCGCTGGATAAAATTACCGTAAAATTACCGTAATGACATCATACTGGCTGTAAAGCGCAACGTCGTAATTTCATTCATGCCCCCCCAGGAATCCGCTGGATGAAATGACCGTAAAATTACCGTAATGACACTATATTGGCTGTAAAGCACAACGACGTTATGCTTTACAGCCAATATAGTGTCATTACGGTAATTTCATTCGTGCCCCCCGAGGAATCCGCTGGATGAAATTACCGTAAAATTACCGTAATGACACCATATTGGCTGTAAAGTGCAACGTCGTAATTTCATTCGTGCCCCCCCCCAGGAATCTGTAATTCCGTAATACCATAATTACGGTAATTTCATTCATTCGTAATTTCATTCATTCGTAATTTCATTCGTGCCCCCCCCAGGAATCCGCTGGATAAAATTACCGTAAAAAAATTACCGTAATGACACTATATTGGCTGTAAAGCACAACGAAAAAATGGGCACCAGCACTCACAGGACATTTTCTTACCTTTTTGTAATCAAAGTAAGAAAAAAACACCAGGCGGACATTTTGAGGTTCAGGTCTTAAAGGACCAGAGCACCTCAGTGCAGGTTTGGTCTACAATGCATCCACAACACGAGAGAATATGTGTTAGTCAGTGTGTGAGCCTGGCTACCAAGTTTCACAGATGTAGCTTAAATGTCCTGCGGGGGCTAATTGTTATAAATATTGCAGTGGGCGCTATAGCACATGCAGTCCCGAGACGCCTAAAGTTTCTTTCGTTTAGCCAATTGTGATGTGTGTGGCAATTGTGGTGAGTTTGTGAGCTTTCTTAACCTGTCAAAAAGTACTTACTGTTTCACGGCAAAGATGCGTTGCCACGGCAACTCCGTTGTATGAACACTCAAAGGCTTCACACTGTAGCATTGTCAAGGTGTCAAGACTTAGCTGATCAATGTCAAGGATAATATCACAAAGTTTGGAGCAATGATAAGTGCAAATGTACTGCCTCAAACTTCCTTTTACCAATAGATGGCCCCATGACTATGGTTAAATTTTAAAATGTGAATGTGTGTGTGTTCAGACCCAGACTCTTGTCCAACATATGAAATTTGGGCCAGATTGGATGTACAGCTGAGATATAAACACTTTAGCAGTCATGATGAGAAATCGAAATTTGCCACGCCGCCACAGACATGCCGTTTGATGACAAGTCACAGTTTCCTCCATGAATAATCATCAACATCTTAAGGCTTATGTCACATTTGAACAGGAGCCCACACAGCAACCCGCAGCGAATCTGACAGCTGAGCAGAGCACAGCCCAGCACAGCCCAGCAGAGCAGCAGAAACTGACTTCTGGACGGGAAAAAAACGGATCCTGAAATCGAAAAGGTGACCGTTTCTCCAGTCTCTTTTCTGTGATCCTTCTGGTTCTCCGTATTTACTGCTTGTGTCACTGTTAGCATCTACTAGCAGCTCTGTTAGCCATGCCTTCTCCCTCCAACCTGGCTACGTAAGGATGAGTACGTCAGTCTAAATGAAGCCTCCCCTCCAAGTCATATTAACACTTATATAGCTCGTGAAAGTGGTCGAGGAGGTGGCGTGGCAGCTATTTAGAACTCTCAGTCAGTGGCGGCTCATCAATAGGGGGCGCTGGGGCGCCGCCCCCATCAAAATTGCAGGAAAAATGTAAAGACACAGTAAACATTATTTACGTAGTAAAAGTAATTGTCACATCTGTTCACTCCTAAAATGTGTCTGACTTTTGATTTTCCAGCATTCCCATTCCATACTGAGTTTATTTGGGGTTGCTTATTTGTGTGGACCTAAATACATACATTTCTATGGTGGGGCGCCGACCAAATGGGTGTGTATGTAGGTTCTGAAACTTTTGGCTTCCATGTGACTGAATGCTGGTCTCTAATTGGCTACTTTTTTTTTTGTGTCGTTCTTCATCCAACTTGTCAATCAAAGTCACGTCTCTGGCAGCGCATACGTCACTCAAACATACGGATGCAAACTGAAGAATCGGACAGCGGCAAGTCGGGAGACGATGGCGGCTGAAGGAGAGGAGACAAACTTTATTTAATTTTGGAATAGCGTAATATGTCATCGTTTATGCTATTGGAACAAAAATCCAACGGTTTTTGAAAGCTGGCGTCATTACAGTACTTTCATTCGTGCCCTCCACCCCCAAGGAAGCTCTCGAAGCAGCTGCCCCGTATGATTAAAAAAAATTGG
>OMNN01032142.1:0-10319 GCA_900302755.1 Chromis chromis | reverse complement strand
ATAATTAGTTTTAATATTGTAGCGATTGAAAAGCGGGTTGCAAGTACAGGACTGTTGTGCTGCAATGCATTATGGGAGTTCGGGGTTATTAACATTGTTGTCAGCACCATGAGTGTGGAGTGTAGTGGGCTTGATGGCTACCTGCCACTGTTAGGTGTGACGGTAGGTCTGGTTTTCGTTTTAGTGTGTCTAAATAAAAGCCCCTGCTTGGGGTAGTCTGAGTAGGGGGCGCCGTTAGTAGCGCCCCCTATGACGACGGAGCCCCTAGCATTTGCTAAGAACCAGACGAAAACTCTGTAATGTTTTTTTCTTTTACAACGTTTGACAATAAAATTTGACTGTTTTACATTATTTTACTGAGAGTGCAGCAGATCAGTGAAACTATCTTTCAAAATGTGATACAAGCATCAAACTTGGCACAAATACTCCTTAGGGGTTTTTGAAAAATACGCTGGCCACCTAAACTACTAGATTTCATTTTTGTTGCGTATAAATTGCCTATTTTACCACAGATTCTCACTACAGTAACCGATTTAGTTGATCTTGGTGTTAAAAAGTAGGTTCTCGAGTATGAGAAATCCAAAAGTACAACTCTAAGATCTCTTTGGAGCTTCTTTCTACCATTTCTAGCCCAAAACAGTGAAACATTAACAGGGAATACGGCATCTGCAATGATATGAAACTACATTTTATTAAGAGTGATACATGTACATCTACCTCTAACCCTAAGACCTACTGCACTACTATAGCATTATGTAGGTTAACCACAGGTCTGTAATTTTGATCCAAAGTCCCACATAAGGTAAAAAAAATAAGCTTCTTAGTGATTCAGAAGTCCAAAAAACAGATTCTGCATGGTCTAAAATGTATGATTACCAGAATCATCCATATTGGGAAAGTCTGTGTATATTTATTGCGAAAAGTAATATTTCGGTATTGATTATGGCAGCCATTTTGGAAAAATGGCAGCCATATTGAATTTCAGGTGGCCAGAGGTAACCCCCAAGGAGTATTTGTGCCAAGTTTGCTGCACTATCAGGACAAAAATGACAGAAGGCAAGTCATACTAACTTACAGGAGAAGGGATGAAAGCTTCATGGTACTTCTTGGGGTTGATTCTTAACTGTCCCTGTAGAGAAAATAAGTAGGAGTCAGAAATGCTTCAACAATGCAACACCAATCACTGCTTCAAAAGTGATAAATGCTGCTGCACCAGGTGTTCTGTTTAGGAACCTGAATTAAAATACAGAAAATATAGATGTTTCAATGCACCTGCTGACAAGAGCTACTGAACAAATCCTGACCAAATTATAAAACGTACATAATTTTATCACCTTGTGTAACTTTATCCATCCTCAGTAGAGATTTTGCTTTAGTTCTTACCTGAATAAGTTCTCCTCTTTTGAGGCCATGGGAAACGTCCTCAGAGGTCATGTAGGGTTCAAACACTTGTTTCTTTTGCCCTCTGCCTCCTTTGTTCTTGTTGGCTGGAGAATTGGCACTTGAAGCTGAAAATGAAATACCTCAGTTATTTGAGTCTTCACAGTTTTGTTGAGAGTACACTCCTCAAAAACTACAACTTACCTTGGGACTGCTGCTGTCTTTTCTCTTTACCGTGAGGGGATTTGGGCCTTGACATCTGAGCATCAGCTCCAGACTTTAATATCCCTTCTCTGTTTTTCTCCTCTTCTTGGTGCAACATTTTCTTCTTTGACTTCTTCATCTTCTCTTGCTCCTGCCCACTTGTACTGGCTTTCTTTGGGGACTGGGGACATCCAACAAATGAGTCAGTCTCCTTGGAGGCACCATCTTTGTTAGAGTCCTTGTTTTTCCTTGGCTGCTTCTGCTGTTTCTTCACCTCATTAGGTTTGAAAGAACCAAGTTCCTCTCCGGACTCGATGTCTCCGTCGTGGCTGGTGGTGGTGTCCCTTCTCTGTCCCCGTCGCTGCCTGTCACACACACCCTGCTTCCTTTCACAGTCCTGCTGAGCATTGCGAACGCTCAGTTTCTCAATGTACAAAGACAGTGAGCTATCCTCGCCTCTACTTTTCATGGAGGATGGGGAGAAGTCACTTGAATCAGAGAAATCATTAAACACTTGGTCTCTTTTTCGCTGTGGTATGTTCAGCCTGTCACTCTGGGCTTTGAGCAGTGGGCTCGGCCCATTTCCTTCCCTTTGAAGAGACGAGTCCTTTGCATATTGTTCTAGATACGAGTTGAACTTACTGCTGCGGTGCTGGCTGAGGAGTCTGGCATAGGCATCTTTCTGAGGAGGAGTGCTGGACTGACTCTGGCTGCGTTTTGGCTCTCGATTCAGGTTAGCCTTCTTAGATTGCCGAGGAGAATCCATAAGGCAATCTTTAAAGATGCTGTCTCTGTAAAGGCAAAGAGTGTACTCTGTGAGTGCTGCCAGTCAAGCACGAGTCAACACACAGAACTTTCAGGAAGCTTTCACAAAGTAATGTCTACAATTCAGAACATGAAAAAAGACTAGGTCGTTTTCTAGTTCTAATTCAGAGGAAAGGAAAATGAAAGTCACTCCTTGCTGGTTTGTTTCTGTGTAGTCCACATGTTTTCAAGTTACATCATATAGTTGATTGTTTAAAATATCTAATTGTACATCATGTTAAAAACACAGACATGACTGGAAGTTGAATAAATTCACTTTAGCTGAAGCTACACCCTGTGTCAGGATCACTACAGGAGAAAACAAAACTGTATCATCACCTTATTTTATATTCTAACGTCTCATCGAACCTCAGCTAACATTTATTAGCAACGGCTGGCTAGCATCAGCTAGCTAGCTGCTCTAACGGCAGGTGTTGGTTTAACAAACTAGCTTAAAGTCACACAGACAAACGGCGACGTTAACACGACAAACGACTCGAACATGAACATAAGCACACTGAAATAACGATGTCACTCATTACCTCTTTCACTACGATGTAAGTTGTGTAACGCTGAGTTTTGTGTCAAACGTCTCTCACAGCAAAACGCGAGCTGAGACGTTCACTTCCTCCGTCGTCATGGACAATCTGCTGCCTTTGAGGGCTGTCGGAAATTCGGGGTTCAACAAAAGCACAGAAACAAAAAAAAAATCAAGATGTAGAGACTGAAAAATCTGTGTTGACATGCAGTCCAATAATACAGTATGACTGTAAGAAAACCTGACCATTTTCCACATTTCCTTCTCTTGCTCATGTTATCTGCTGTAAGACTAAGTACAATATTAAGGGTAAATGGGAGGTTAACATTGTAATTTCAGCTTTTTCCTTGGATGAACTTGACCTTAATAATCGGAAGAAGGTGATCTAGCATATGATGGTACAAAATATGCCTATGCTTTGTTTTGTTTTTTCAAATATAAGAATTTAGGGTGTCTTTCTTTAAACATCTTACTATTACATGTTAACAGATTACAAAAAAAGTATTTGTTATTGTTAGTTCAAACTAATGAATAACCCTTCATATGACTCGTATGTAAACAGTTAAAAAAAATGCATTTTTATTAAAAAACAGGGAGGCTGTTTGTATACTGTCAAAAGTCGAAAATACATCAAACCCACTTATTTAGATTTTCTTAGACCAGTATAATGATTTCAAGCAACGCAAATATTACCAAGGCCATTATCATCTAAGAAAAGAGCTGAGATGAAAATTGACAATGTCTTGTTATCGGGAGGGGAATTATAATGCACAAACAATGGATGGGAATATGAATCATATTTACTATTGCAACAAAATTTGTAAAAAAAAAAAATAATCAAAATAAATAAAATAAAGTGTTATTTTTTTGAATTAGGATGCTTATTTATCATTACATCCCATTAATGCAAAGACAGTTTAGGTGATTGGGACTTTGGAGATTTACTAATGAAGAATTGATCAACCTTGCAATACAGAACTACTGTGTATGCTGTGTTTGCTCTAGATTGGTTGGTCCCAACCTCTTCATGTATTTACACAACTAGTCAACCACAAAATTGTTCATGGAATTTAACCTTAAACACTAACCAAGCCAAACCCAACATTAAGTTTGGCCTTGAACTCTTAACCTATCCTTAACTAGTCCTTATTATTCTGTTGATGATGCCATAAGAAAGTGAAAGGAAATCATGCAAAAAAATAAAACAAGTGGAGTGAAGACAGGATAAAGGGAGCCAGTGAGGAGTGATAATGGAGGCAGGGAGAACACACACAAGTTACATTTTTTGCCTGAGGTCTTTAATGTGCTAAAATCAACTCAAAATTAAATGTGTTCAAATATTAGGGGAGAATATTAAGTGAGGGAGGTGATTGTTATGACAGCAAGGAAAGGCAGCTTTATACTGATATTTGAACAATCAGTAATAAAATTTAACAGAGATAAACATGGAGTCTGAATTAATAATGAAAAGTAGGATGAGAATGTGCATGTGAAATCATATCACTGTATGAAATAACAATAAGTATGCTTACAATATAGCCCAAAGATAAGATGTTCCGTCCCAATCAGACAAATTTAACACACAAACAGGGGTTTGGTAAGTTTATATTTGTGTATGCCCCATGTTGTCCTTGGAATATAATATGATATGATCTTTTGTCGTTAAATGGATAGATAACATCTTCATCATGACAGAAATGTGAAATGCAAGAAAGCTTTTACGAAGTGAGAATTTAAAAACAGCCCCAAACCCCTTTAATTCATCCATGCAGTTATGAGTAATTTCAAAAAGTAAGTCATTAGTCTCCAGCAGAAATACTCGATTAGTCCTGGTCATGCAGGGAAACACAAAGAGAAAATTCATTACTGGATAGATTTGGATTATTAGGCTTATCATAATTAACCCCAAAGACTTGTCAAGCTCTGGATTAATGTCATAAGACAGAACTTTGTAGAAATCAGCAGTGATCTGCAGGGGCTGAGAATCCTGGTCCTCGAAAGTAAAAATCCAGCATGTTTCAGATGTTTCCCTCTTCCAACACACCTGATTCAAATGATCAGGATCGTTATCAGGCTTCTGCAGAGCTTGATGATGAGATAATCATTTCAATCAGGTGTGTTGGAAGAGGGAAACATCTAAAACATGCAGGATTTTTACTTTCGAGGACCAGAATTCTCCACCCCTGGTGATCTGGTGCATCCATCATTTAAAAAGTATCCTCCATTCAGCAGCTCCATGAATATCAAAGCTGCACCTCCAGATGGCAGCAAAGACTGCCTTTTATTATGTGACTGAACGGTGACATTTCACCTCATGTAAACAACTCATCCTGTGCAGTGAAGAAGAAAGAATCAAAGTAAAACAAACAGTCACACAGAGACGCTTCAGTGTGTGACGTCTGAGTGAGAGTGTGTGTTCATGTGTAATTTTACAGGATCTGAGGTATCATCATGGAACTATAAGCTGCAGACCGTCTTCTTCCTCCTGACAAGCTGATTTCCCACCTGTCTGTTCACGCTTGCTTTGCATCCACACTACAAGACAGCTTATGGAGGCTTTTTCCAAGCACACACACATTTACACGTCCCTCAGTGTAAATCTCCAGAGACCATAGTGCTTTTAGAAACAACGCACAGCTATGTGCTGTCAGACGGGGCTTTCAAAACTCTGTGGGTATAATGTAAATGAGGCTGTCGTGTCTAAACTTGACAGGGGCCCAGGATTTCTAACAGCACTCTCACTGGTGCGTTCAGGAGCAGTTGTAATTAAGTTATCTTGGAACTTTGCACGATTAATTAACGAGAATACAATATCTCTGTTGATGTCGCTGAAGTTTATAACAGCATGTTTTTGTGAAGGCTTATTTAAAAAAGACACCTAATAGTGCATTTTTGCTCAACTCCAGTACACATGGTGTCCTTTAGACCTCCCTGTAAGTTGACAACATCACAGTGCACATACAGGCGGGTGACAAATTAAAGGAAAAAATCAACATAAAGTGTCTTACTGAGGTGTTTGGCCACCATGTACAGCTTTAAAGCTCCTTGACATTGATTTTCCAAGTCTATAATATTCTACTGGAGGGATAAACACCAGTCTTAAAAGATATTCCTTGATTTGGTGCTTTGATGATTGCCCAGAGTCTCCTATACATCGATCAGCCACAACATTATGACCACTGACAGATGAAGTGAATAACATTGATCATACTGGTACTATGTGGGGTTCTGCTGGAAAACCTTGGATTTTGGCATCCGTGTTGATGAGACTTAGACACCCAAATAAACATTGTCCCAGAACAAGCACACTCCCTCATGCTAATAGAAATCCCAAATGTCACTGGCCTACCCCCGCAGGAAAATGCACCCCACCACATGGCAAAAACATCAACCAATCAGGAACATCTTGAGGAACATGACAATGACCTCCAAACTTCCTAGACCCCATTCTGATCAAGCATCAACAGGATGCAGTGGAACAAGTTGGATTAACAGAGGCCCCACTGCACAAGCCAGAGTACCAAAAGGATCCGCTGCCAATGTCCTGGTGCCAGACCCTATAGGACACCCTGGCAGGTCCTCTTGTCCATGTCCAATGGTTCAGAGCATTTTTGACCACATAACGTGGACCAACACAATATTAGGCAGGTGGTCATAATGTTATGCCTGATCGGTGTAGGTGTTCATTTGGATTGCGATCTAGTAAAGGCCATAGTGTTTGACTCACATCACTTTCATTCTCACCAATGACCACTCGTGCCCGCTTGATGGGAGCTCTGTGATCCTAGAGGAGTATGTATGATTCAGGTTTTTTCCTTTATTTTGTCACTCTTTTTGCATTTTCTGACACTTAAGCAACAGCACTCACACTGTCATGCTGTCATGGTAACATCTGGACTTCTGGTTTCTGATTACCACCCGTGCAGTATTGTTAATAAAACAGAGTTGATGTGATTAATTAAGTGAATTAATTAGGTGTCACCTACTGTTGCACAATTACACATCGTCTGTATGCCTGTGTTTAAACAGTGAGGGTGTCATCAGTATAACGGTTGTTTTATATATGTATATATATAGATAGATACTGAACCTTGAAGGCACCACATTTTTTGAACAACATTAGGTCAGATACCGCTGCGCTACACACTCAGGTCATCAATCTGCAGCACTGCGCTGATATTTGCAGACTAAAATGATTTTCTTCACCGGCATCAGTTGAGAAATTGTCCCTCCTTTGGCAGACTGCACCTTGGGAAATTAACACAGTAACACTTTTCGGCAGCATTTTTCATCTTTATCAGGCAACTGCAGTTGATCTGGAAGCCGGAGTGTTGGCATTTATCTGTGACTGATTCTACTGGGGAGGAAAGTGGGTCTTGACATTAAAGTTAACAGAATCATTACTTTGAGCTGCTATTTGCCTAATGTCTGTCCTGATGGCCTGTTTCTGTTGTACGTGACCACAAAGGTGTTTCCTTTAACAGAAGAAGTCCTGATAAGCAAACGCACCTGAGCTGCCTCATAAGAATTGAGCTTAAAACAATCACAGAGTTTCTTATTTATTGCGTTATTCTACATCATCTGGTCTGGCTATTCTAACGCAACAAATCAAAGGAAGAAAACGCAAGCAGCACTTTCCATCAGCACATCAAACACATCATTTAAAGTAAGCTGACCAAAGGTTTCAGCATGATATTGTATTTCTATTATCTAAATTGTGTAAATAACAACTAAAAACCATGAAATTAAAGTATCCTAATCCAAATGAAGTGCAAAAACAATACAATTACTCAAATTTTCATTCATGTTTTGTGGAGAAACACTATTATTGTACATTTTTTTCCCTGAATTATTACAATCCAACTGAGAGACCTAAAGGCTCTGCAGTGAAACAGTTTTACTTTTACAGATTTGGCGTTGGTTATTACAAACACCTTCAACAAAGTGTGAACACATGCTCAAGATTGCGAAATAACAGTCTTATTTTAGAAGACAAATCAAAAACACACCAATACTGAATCCAAGACACTTTTGTTTAATTTATTCAGATGAAATTGTACAACAACACAATATCAACCAACTGTTCACAAGTAATTCTGCAAATCCCCTTAGATGGAGATGAAAAACTAAAAATGGCTTGTATACTGCGACACAAAGTGGAGATCGACACCAGGGTTTAGAAAAAGACGAGTTTTATTTCAGTAAATGAATACCTTGAGGCACAAAATGAATAAATATAAGCAGCCATGAGAGCTCCAACAGGTTTGCTTAATTAATTTGTATCCAGAATCCAGCATTTGAATGTAAAAGTTAGATAGATAGAACTTTATTAATCCCTTAGGATGGTTTCCTCAGGGAAATTATGGAAGTTGATTTAAAACTAAAAGGTTTACCTTAAAATTACAAGAAAAAATGTTAAATTGATAGTTTGGGCATAAACTTTTAAATAAAGAACTACATATTAAATTCTGGGAAATGATTGTCATTTCATTTAAATGTTTATGTAATTTAAGAAGGCAGAAAAATGCTGTATAAATAACATCTTCTGTTAAAAAAGAAAGAAAAATAAATGTAATTTGGTATTATCATTAGCATAATACCTAAAATAAATGTGAAATTGTTACTGTGCAGATAATGTCTATCATTTTACAGACTTTTCTATACTATTTTAAGAAAATGGGGTGCCCCGATAGCCTGATGGTTGTGTCGCGTGACCCAAGTGCAGAGGGGTAGCGGCTGTCCCGGGTTCGATTCCGGCCTCGGGCATTTGTCGCATGTCCTTCCCCACTCTTCTCTTTCACCCAATCTCCCTTTTCCGACTCTGTCCACTGTCCTATCCAATAGGAGCATAAAAAGACCAAAAAATAAAAACCTTTAGAAAATGGTTCAGAGCTCTGCCGCACAGATCATTACTAAAACCCCTTCATTCCACCACATCACTCCCATCCTACAGCAACTTCACTGGCTCCTGGTCAATCAAAGAATTATCCACAAACTCCTCCTGTACACAAGTCCATCCATAACCTCGCCCCTTCATACCTCTCTGACCTCCTGCATCTTGTCACTCCATCCCGCTCCCTCAGATCCTCCTCCTCCATCCACCTCACTGTACCCCCCGCCCGCCTCAACCAGAGCAGCTGAAAGCTCTGCTCCCCAGCTCTGGAACTCACTACCACCCGACCTCCGTAACTCTACCACTCTCACCATCTCCCCATCTTCAAATCCAAACTCAAAACTCATCTGTTCAGACTCGTCTACTCTCTGTAACTGCTTCACATTGTCCCTCACCCTCTTTATTAGGGTTCGAGCACCAACGGTGCAAGAACCCTATTGGAATTGCTGCGATTCTTCTTCTTATTATTTTACCGCCACTTTGCGGTGGCTTTTGAGGCACTTGCACTACTCCAAAACGCGTTTAAATTGGCATGCACATCAAGACCCCCAAAAAATTTAATAAATTGGGGCAATTTCACATGTCAATGGAAAAATGGCACGACACCGCCCCCTACAAAAAAAAAGGGCACCTACCTTTTTATTTGGAGACACTTTCACGTAGACCTCCGAAATGTGGTACACACGTGTATCATGCCAAGACGTACAAAAAAGCCTCTGGGGCCGAAACCCACAATTCAACAGGAAATCCGCCATTTTGAATTGAATCTCAAAATTTGGCCATTTTGGCCAAATTTGGCAAAAAAACATGAACATTTTCCAGAGCTAACTCCTCCGAGAAGATAACTCTGATAAATCCCAGCTTTTGCCCACATATACAAAAGGCATTGGGAAGCTTAAGTTATTAAAATCTTCCACAAAAGGATGACGGTGTACGCGCGGCAGCACGCAACGTTTTAGCGTGTGGCAATTTTGTTCTCAATATTGTCCCCTACAGACATTTAAATATTCAGCATCCGAAGTACATTTCACCTAAAGCTATGAAATTCAGTACACATATGTATCACAAAAAGACGCACAAAAAAGCCTCAAAAACCCATACCCACAATGCAACAGGAAAGCCGCCATTTTGAATTTACTGTCTTCCATTTTTTTTTTAGAAATTTCACACTTTCAAGAGCGAACTCCTCCTAGGGGATAACTCTTACAGATCTCAAATTTCACCCACATATACTACAGGTCGTGGTGACAAAAAGTTATTAAAAACTTTCTCAAAAGTATGACGGTGTGCACGCGGTGGCGCGTGGCGTTTGGCCATGTAAACCATGAAAGACACATTAAGTGCTGTGTAACTAGCCTGTCTGTGCTCCCAATGGCCTGAAACTTCACAGGTGTGATCAGACTCCGGCCCTGATGACATACATGTGGCGATACGCAGTCTCTGTCGTATTCTGATGCTCGCCATCACGCCATTAAACAGGAAGTACTGTCTAACTAAGCT
>OMNN01032134.1:0-11585 GCA_900302755.1 Chromis chromis | reverse complement strand
GTTTTTTCATTCTGTTTTAGTTTGTGCATATTTAATTTTAATTTCATCCTGTTATATATTTTCTATAAATATATATATTTATATTTTGTTTTTCTGTCTTTTGCACAGAATGGCCTGCACCTTACTTTTCCTTGCACTTGTTGCAATGACAATAAAGCGAATCTGAATCTGAATCTGAATCTGTTAGGTTTGATTTCCAGCTTTGTAGGTGAGACTTATGTAGCAGGTAATTAGATTTAGCTATAAATCATCATTTACATACTCCGCAAAACACCTCTTCATCAAAATGACAGTCCTTCTGATTATTGACTATGGTGACATACTTCATAGATCTGCTTCCAAATCCTTCCTCCATACACTGGACCACACTGTCATCCGCTTTGTCACTGGCGCCCCCTTTACTACGCACCACTGCAGTCTGTACTCCCTAGTTAACTGGCCCTCTCTTAACTCCCGCAGACAAACACACTGGTTTCTGTTCATATATAAAACCCTTATAGGTAAAACTCCGTCATATCTTCGCTCACTACTCATCACCCGTAACATCAGCCGATCCCTTTGCACCAGCAACCTCATCAACCTCCACATCCCCAAAGTCTGCACCGTTTTTGTCATTGTTCATTTCAGTTTTCTGCAGCTCACGAATGGAACCAATTGCAACAAACATTAAAACTCACCTCCTTCATTCCACCCTTGTCTTTTAAAAATTTGGTGAAGGCATCAGTTCCCGACTGTTGCACTTGCTTTTAGCTTATTTCATCTTTGAGACTTTTTTTGTTATGCTTTTGTTTTTGTATTGATTTTCATGGATGTATCCCTTTAGTTGTCTTCTCTGCTTTGTGCTGCCTCTTGGCCAGTTCGTCGATGTAAATGAGAATTGGTTCTCAATTGACTCACCGGGTTAAATAAAGGAAATTAAAATAAAATAAATAAAAAATTGATTTTGCAAGGTCAGAAATCTTCCAGAAAGGAAAACAGAAAAGCCTCAGAGTTTTGCTGTTAAACTACAAAGACAGGTATAGAGTAAAATGAGCGGGTCCTTAAATCACCTTTTTGCAACATGAAAGCGCAATGCTTTTATTTACGACTATGATTGAGCACTGGCCATATATTTCCCTTTGTGATTTCAACTGATTAAGTTTTATTGCCAAATTGCAGAGCAAAATACATAGGATGTGCTACTATAATTGAATAAGTGAGCACAATAAAATAAAGTTCACTCACAGTGGAGCAGCCAGCAGGTGATTACTGATATCGTGGTTTTATCTCAGTGCTGATGATTAATGTCGCACTCTCTTTTGTGCACCGAGCTCTTTGTTTAAGCTGCTGCTGCCTCCTGCTGCAGGAATATTTCCCCTCCATTTAAGAGGCACGCTGCTTTTTCAAGGGCTTCATTTTGTCACACATAGATCTGTGGACTGAAATTGTCATCATGGACTTCGCCAACGCACACTGTTTTATGAGCATGCTGCCTTTGTCCATTATAAGAAACTGTTTTTCATGAGAGGTGTAATGTTGCTTGACCACTGTTCAGTGAGAGCATTAAACAAAGATGTTTGGGGCAAAACTGCACCACCCAGGTACACATTCACAACCTATTTGGGACTAAAGGTATTTCAGAAGAAGTAATCATTCTTCTCATAGGGTTGTACTGACTGTAGTTGAGTAGGGTACAGCCCAGAACAATCACGAGGGGCATCAGTAAATTGGATGCTACATTACATGCCCTACAGACAACAAAATGGATCCAACAGGTACTTTTTTTATTCTCTCTTACTCTCTAAACACACACATACTGGTGCATGCATCTCAAATCTCTCTAATCAGTAGAAATGACCTGTAAACAACAGGTCTTTCCCAGTGTTGGACCTATGGACTGTGTTTGTCAGCATGTCTGTCTCATGGATCCATGTGGAAAAGAATTGCCAGGGGACCTGAAACATCTGACTGTGACACTTTGCAAAGATGGAAAAGGATACAAAAAGATTTGTGACCAACTAAAAATCAGTGGAAACACAGTTGCAGCAGTAATCAGAAGGTATGGAATGGGCCACAGTCCCACTAATCAGAGCTGCAAAGGTCATCCTCATAAAATGATGCCACAAACAGTGCACTACTTCTACAATGTTCTGCAAAACAGATGGGCAGCTGCTTCAGACTTGGCACTGGGGCTATCAGTGGAAATCAGTGTTTCTCTGACACCTCTTACAGTGTGAAGGACACTGCATAATGTCAATGGATGGCATCCAGAATAACAAAAAACCATTGCTTTCTCTTTGGCACAAAACTGCAAGATGATATTTTGCTAAAGAACATGAAAATAAGCCTGATGAATGTTGGGAACACATTGTTTGGTCAGCTAAGCCCAAGATAACTTTGGGATTGAGACTCCAGATGGGGTCCTGCATGTGTTGGTGTGAAACTGACCAGGACCACCACAGTGAATGCATAGCCCTGACAGTGAAGCACAGAGTTGTAAGTATGATGATGTGGGTGCGTTAGTGCACAATGTGTTGGGAGGCATTTATAAATGCACCACGAATGCCTTTGGATATACCAAAACCCTGGCTGTCAAGATGACTCCCAGAAAAATAAAAGATATGAATCTCAGTAATGGAAGGTGTACTGACTTTTGTTGTAAGTTCCTACTGTTGGGTCTGTATTTTTAATATTGTACATCTAAACCACAAGTTTTTAAATTTAAATAAGAGCAAATATTCAACTTACACGTATTGCAATTCCTGTAAGGTGATACAATTGTGAATCCTTTAACATTTACAATGAGTGTTACTGCATCTTGGATTATCTTGGATCTCTCTAGTCAGTATCCAGAACAATAATGATAAAGTAAATAACATACATACATGTTTAGGACATGTATGTATGTTATTTACTTTATCATTATTGTTGGAACCAATTGCAACAAAAGTAAATAAAGTAAATAACATACATACATGTTTAGGACATGTATGTATGTTATTTACTTTATCATTATTGTTCTGAAAATAATATACATACATGTTTAGGACAGGAGAAGTTGTCCTACACTTAAAGATACAACTGTCATAATAATGTCAGTGGCTTGCTCCTTTCTTTTGTTTCCTTGGTTTTTCACCTTCCCTGGTGTTTCTTGTCTGCCCTCTCTCTCCTCCTGTTAATCTTGGTGTGTGTTAGTGTGATTGGGCATGGCGACCTACTTGTTCCCTGCTGGTAATCATCGGACACACCTAAGTCTCATCATCCAATCATCTGGCTGCAGCATAAGAACCCCACTTTCACTATCTATTCTCCGACAGTTCATGTGGTAGCTTTGCCTCGTTCAACTCTGCACCAATTCAATGCTTTTCTGTTCTGCCTTGTTTGCTGGATACTAACACTGCTGCCTCCTGTGCCTCAGGTTCAAGTCTCCAAGTGAGCAGTTCATCAGGCCCACGCCTCAGCCACACATCTGGGAACATCTACTGCTCTGGACCTCCAAGTTTAGCTCCCTCAGCCTCTGTACGGCCAGTCAAGCCAAGCTTTGTGCTTCACACCCTACCTAGTGCATCCACACAACCAGCCACAGCCACTTAACTCATCTACCTCCCTGGATTCCCTCCTGGATTGAGCTCCTCTGACGAAGCAGCCAGATGACACACTTCCTTTCCAGGAAAAACCCTCCAAGCCTCCCGCCCCTTCATCAAAGAATGTTAGAACAAATTATCCTCTGAATGCTCACTGTGTTCTATATTCTGCATTTGGGTCCAGATTTGAACTTAGCATATCATGCAAAAATAGCTGAAAGTGTCTGACTTTTGCTCATGTGCATTTGCTGCAAATTTTTGAAGTGCAACACATAATTTTACAAGCCGGTTTCACTGTACTGGCTGTGTAGACTGAGACTTGCATGGCTTAATCTTGCACATGAAAGTAATGTTTCATGTGAGATGTGTGTGCCAACTACAAAAAGAAAAAAGAAAAAAAGACAGCGTCAGCACACTGGTGGGTTTTGATGACGGTAGCAACAATAATTCTGACACTTTGGCCGAGTGGCTGATTTGAACCTGTAATTTGGGCGTCCTGCTGCAGCCTGGCCTCAGGCTGTTGATGGAGAGGCATCTTGTCCCAGCTGGATGTCACTTATTGTGGTGGACAGTGGCAGTCCCTTCAGGCTGTGGATCCTCATGCCTTACATCCATCCACAGCAGATCTGTAATTAAATGACTACATGGAGGCTCACACAGTGATAGCTATTTGTCTTGTGTTAAATTAAGTTAAATATACTGTTCTTTTGCTACAGTTTTTGTATCCGATTTAATTTTTCTATGATAAATTCCCCACTGGACAGAATAATAAAACTCACCACAACTCTTGGTGTCCTTCGCTGGCCCATTAGGCAATATAGGCAAATGCTAAGGGTGCCATGGCCTCCAGGGGGCGCCACAAAATCGGGAAAAATTCACCTTCAATATAATTATATTAAAACTAGTTATTACTATTAACTCTTAAAATGGAAAAGCTCACATAGATTCAAATGTAAAGCAATTCCCAATTAATATTACGACAAAACAATGCTATTAGATTTCTTTTGTAAGTGTATGTAATTTGCCGATGGAGGGCACCAGATTGGGTAGGGCCGGCTCTGACTGTATAGACAGATATTCAGAAATCAGGTCGAGCAACACTATTTTCTTCATTCTAGACAGTTCCCCATTTGCAGAATTTTCATCTGATATGCACTGAATGTTGTTTTCTTCTTGTTAGTCACGTCATCACTGTTGACATGTTATCTTATTGGCAGTTCTATGCAATCAACTAGCAGATCTCCACCTTTGTTTGGGTGTATTTACATAATCATGTCTTTCCTTTTCCTGAACTTCATAAACCTTTTTTCACGTATGACACCTTTAGATGTCTTCATTCACCTTTGCTTGGAAGAGGCAAACAAACAAAAGTTGGACAGTCAGAGAAAAGAGGAAACAGAAGAGAGTGTGGTTTTGCACTAAACAGTTTTTTGGGGGGGAGATCCACAGGAGCAAAGCTGATAAGCATTTTAAAAAAGAGTCACAGTTGCAATCAAACATGATGAACCCGCTGAACTATCAAGATTGTTAACATCAAACTGAAACCACACTCTTATCTGGGTTTCCTCTGCAACACTGTACTGCAATGCATATTGTAAAATTCCATTTTCTCTTGGGAATGAGGAGAGCTCTCCCAGCACCCTACATGCGCACTCAGAACAAATGCCGCGGATGATGTTCTTTTGCTGAGAGATGATAGAAAAAGTAGAGTTTATATCCATCTCTGGCAGAGGCACAATTCCTTGGAGCCTTGGCGCTCACAGTTCTACATTAACAGCTGCGTGTAGTTGAGGTCTCATGGCGCTCCACACACTCACCTACAGTGCGATCCCCAACTGCTGCCACCTTCATGTACCTCTTTTTTAATTATTAACTTGTGAATCTATTGCACTTAAAGGGTTTACGGCACTGGAGTTACAGAAATAGAAGCTGTGAAGTCAAACCTCCACTGTATACAAATTTACATATTAAGTGCACATATGCATAGTTTGTGGAAAATTGTGCACATGCAGTACTGTAGCAGTCATTAATTCTGCTTAACAGTGTTTTCATTATCCAAGATATGTGCATTTATATCCAATTATATAAAAAAAAAACATCTTGCGATCAAACACACTCACCATACCTGTCAAACGTACCTAGGTATTTTTGCATTTCCCTGTTCCTCGCTTCTTCTCATTTTTTCTAATTCCTCATCCCTTCACTCCTATTCTTCCCTTTTGCTCTGCCTTCTCTCTTTGTCGTCCCTTCCTCATTGCTACCTTCTCGCTCGCCGGTCACACCTGTGCTCAGTGTTCTTTCCTCTGAGCATTTCCTTTTCCTTGCAAGTGGCAAACACGATTTGCATACTCGCCAGCACAATGCGCCGCACTAATTTATGGGAAATGTGAAATCCGAGGGTTGTGAAAAACACGTGGGCACCCGAGGCAGAGCACAGAGTGTAGTGGGCTAAGTTAAGTTGCATCAGGTTATCTCGCACTCGAAACACTGTGCTATGCTGTGCATTTGGGTGCATTCATGTCTCCAGAAGCGCCTCGGGCTGAAGGATTCCCATTTTGACAGGTCTACTGCTGGCTCCTTTGGTGTTATCAAACTAGTTCAAATTTCTTCCTTTCATCTAGCCCTAAAAAGAGTCTTTGCTTGATCACAGAAAGAAATGTGCTCTTGCTGTGGCGTGCAGCTCAACGTCAGAGACAAATGAAATAGTGCTGAATCAAAAAAAAAAAAAAAAAAAAAGAGCAAATATAGCAGCTTGGCCACAGCTACAATCACAAAAATTGGATGGAAATATAAAAAGGGGACATTTTAATAGTGGGCTGGCTTGACAATTTATACTACCCATTATAGGACTTTTCAATTAACAGCCTTGCACATTAAATACATTATAACACACCCATAACTTTAGATGGTTTTCACAGTCACCCAAACACCTGAACTTATCAAGATGTTAAAATCCGAGGCTTCTCCACAGAGAATAGATTGGGAAAGCTGCCAGTTCATTCTCTCTGGAACAGCCTGATTTATTTACTAGCTCAAGTTTTAGTACTGTTAGTTCTGGCCTTAGGAGAGAGTTTTTCATTCCTGCAGACACTGATAGCTCTGTCTTAAGCAAAAAATAAAAAAAAAGGTATTAGTTATTTCCCTGCTACTATAAATTAATCTAAATATTTGCATATATTATGTTTTATTATGTTGTATATGACTTTAATGTTCTGTTTCGAGACACCCTTGAACAAGAGATTACACTGCATTACTGAGCCAAGCTTATCTAAAAAAAACATAGAATCCTATTGTACTTGCCCCTGTGAACTGATGAGTGCATGAAATGTTTCTGAAAGCTTCTGAGACATATTTCACACCATTTCAGATTTTTGTCACACGTCCCATTGACACAGCCTTTAATCATCTTTAGTCTTTAGCCGTGAAACCTTATTTCTACTGCCCTGAAGGGGCAGATAGTCTGGACACATGAAAAAAAGAGAAAAAAAAGAGAGAGAGATTTTGCTCTTCTCCTGTCTGGACACCAAGGTGTGGCGAAAGAGGAAGCCTCTTCAGAGATAAAATTCAACACAACAGAATGAGCAGAGCTGCAAGAAATCCAATCAAAACTAACGACAGCTGGCGTCTTGTTGTCTATGAAAGTCCCAGAACTCTTTTGGATCTACATGGGATCTCTACGGCACCATGATACCACCAGTAGGAAGACGGTTGTAAGATGCAATAGACTCTAGTTTTGATGGGAGTAAACATTAGTGTTTATCGTCAGTGCTAAAGTTTGTTTGGAAACTTTTGACTCGCATAATATCCAGGAAGTGATGACTAACGTTTCCTTGTGAAATCATATTAAAGAGCAGTGTTGGTCGTTTCTAGTCAACTCAAAACTCCTTATACTGTCCTGATAGGCATTTTTTTTTTTTACATTTGTGGAAATTGAAATGATTTTCAGCCTCGGTTGTTCGTTGACATGACATACATTCAGAAGTGAAGGTGACAGGCTCATGTACTGTTACAATATACAGTCATAAAAAGTCCACAAAGTGCTAAACCATTTTTAAGAGTAAGTTTTGAAGCTGATTACCCTGAATCTTAGAGATTTAGTTGACAAAACTGCAATCATAGATGTAAAATGTTGCAAAAATAGTTACAAGAGTTGTGTTTGGAACAGTCATAACAACCAGTTGTGTCATTCGGGTATGACATCTTTTAGCAATATTAACAAAGAAACTGAAAGAATGTCAGAATTAATGCCCAACACTGCCACTACATTACCAGTGAAATACTGCATTAACAGCATCAACACCAAGGTATTCGTTCTATTATTACCCTGTTTGTACCAAGCTGTAATTTAGTTCCCCCATAATTTCTATAGGGACAAAGAAAAATGCCCATATAGTGACTGTTTCAGCTCTCACAAGTGACAAATCCATCACATCTACTGCCAATCTACTGCTCCAAACAAGCTCATGCATAATATCACAATTATACTGGTGACACTGAGCTATAGATATACTTGTCCCTTGGCAGTCTGAGCCCTGGTTGATCACTAATTAACTGCATCAAAAAAAACTTAATGTTCTGCAATTTTCTGCAACTCAGTGGAGTTAAGCTGAGCCTCAGACAAGCAATATGTACTTATAAGACCCTTTATGTCTAAGGAGCCACTGAGGGCAGGAACTTCTGGAACCTGAGTGTGGCTTTTGGTGTTTTATTTTTCATGTCTCAGACCCAGCAAACTTTATTACTTAAAAATCCCCTGTAATCTAAGAGACAAGGTCGTGTTCTAAACATAGTGCACACATTTAGGTTAGACAACCGCGCTGCTCTTCCCTCTGTGATTTTCTTGTCTCAACGGTGAGTTTGCTTGTGCCTTTTCCCTGCCTCTGTGAGCACTTTTTGAGTGTTTTTTTTTTAGTCCTGATGCAGTGTTGAAACTCAGTATCACTGATTAGCTCATTAGAATACAATGTTCTGCTTGGATTCCTTAGGTCATTGCATTCATGTCAATGTTAGATCGATATGTACCACCTACCGACACATTGTTCCACACTAAGCACACTGATGACAGCAGGACATTGTGTCCCATCATACCACAAAAACTGCTCAGGGACTTCTCACCCGGCCTCCAAACTCCTTAGATCCTAATCTGATCAAGCAGCCATGGGATACTCTGTTTCACAGAGGCCTCACCTCTAATCCCAGAGGACCTGAAGGATCTGTTGCCAGCGTCCCACTGCCAGGAACCACGGGACACCCTCAAACGTTCCATGTGCAGATTCACAGCTGTCTTTGGTTGCATTAGGAGAATATACAATATTAATCAAGTGGTTTTAATGCTGTGGCTGACCAGGGTCTGTCCAGCACTTCTTATTTCTTCCACCTCTCTTTTAACTGCCTCACCGTAACACTCACTACCTTGTTTCCAACTATTCATTTTCTGCCGCTACCATAGCAACATAAAGGACGAGGTGCATTACTTTGCAACTGGGCTCTCTAGGCGCACTTTAAATGAGCTGGCTCGCATTGTGCACGTGCTGTCCCAAATGCTGCTGTTTCTCCACATGAGAATTCCTTTTTCATCAATTGATAGGAATGCAAATCCTATTTCTATTTGAGGTGCAACTTGCACCCAGCAGCGATAGTGCTTGGCCGTGTGCCAAGGGAGACTGAATAAATCCTACCTGTATAGGTGTCCAGTGAGGTGGAAACTGTGGCATATTTGGCAAAGTGGCGGATGGTATTGGTACTATTTTACCCAGGGTGTTTTATTTATTTAGCTATTTTGTATATAAATTGTTGTTCATTTTATTTTCCTCTCCTTTTCTTAACTGAAGAACCCAAGCTGTCCTATCATCCTACTGCTTTTGGCTCTTTTTGCATTCTGTGCTGTTGGTTGGTGCTGCCTATTTCTTGATGCTGCCTGATTGATTGCAATTTTATTAATTGTTACTTAGAATCAGCAAAACATTTTTAAAGCTTGACGATTAGCTTTAATTTCTAACTTATCTGTCTGACCTTTTCCGTACTACTGAAGGTATTTAAAAGTTGGTCTTTGAGGAGCAACCTGATTGCCGAGCTGTTTGGGCGCTTATCACATAGAGGCACATATGCCCTCAGCAGGATCTCTGGTTCAAATCCCGGCTGGAAACCATTTGCTGCATGTCATTCCCTTGCTCTCTCTCGCTCTCTCCTATACGTTCTGTCCTTCTCTTCTTTGTCCCTGTCAAAAGTAAAAGCAAAAAAGCCCTAAAATAAATCTTTAAAAAAATAAAAGTTAGTCTTTAAGAGACCAAGTTTAACAGGTCATTCTCTAGGCCTTCAGTGCCCTTTATTCCCACTGGATATACAGTATGTGCAGATATATCTTTCTTAAACTTGAATATGTATCTCTCTACCTCACTATGTCTAATCCTCCCCTGCTCATTCAGGTTCTGGAAACATTTCTTGGATCACATTTGTTACTAAAAACAACTCTAATCTTGGGAGAGATCAGCATTGCCCTGTGATTAAAGGTGCAGAAAAAACTATTAAAGAAAAAAAAAAAGCATTGGTGGAGGATTTGGAAGCTGCAACAAAGAAGTGACCACTGGAAGAAACACGGATGCAATAACATGATGTGTACACGGAAAGACAGTACTGGAGTAGAAGATCAGGAGAAGGTTAGAGAGTAAGCGTGAAAGAAAGACAGGCGAAGAGGTAGATAAGTGCGAGGGGGACAGAGAGTACTAGTAAGAGGTTAAGCACACACACTTACACCTGCAGTTAAAGCCTTCACCCTGCCATATTATCCCTGGCCTTGCCCCCCATGCTCACGGATGCCAAGAAATCCGATTTGCCAACTTTGGGAAGCTGTGTGTGACAGCCAATTACTGGGGAGAGGACTCCCAGTGGAGTCACCTCCTCACCCCACAGCCCAAACATCTGCCTGTCAGACAGTCAGGGGAGGCAGATAGACAGAGCAGCAGAGAGGGGAGGCAGCCTGGCAAGCCTATTTGGTCAAAAAGTGATTCAAATGTTTGCCATCTGAATTGTTTGCTGTCAAATATGTGGCGGTAAATCATAAAACACAATTTTACAGGTTACTTTTACAGAGTATGGTGAAGGTGCTTTGGAAGAAAGAATAACTTACATATTGTTATATTAAACACCACTTATTCCAATATTATTCCATATTAGGCAGCTGGTTCCACACAAAATACATCCAATTCTCATAAATTCTATTTTTTTTTTTTGAGTTGTTTTTTTAGAATAATGTATGCTTTCATAAACTGCATTGGATGTTCTCAGTTTATTCAGAAGATTTTGCTGGAAAAATCAATGTATTTACATTCGCGATCACCTTGGAGATAACTGTGGGGCATCATTAAACAACAAACAAACAAACACAAGCAGCTTGCGTTCATCGTGTTTAAATGCCAACGCTGTTTGTGTGAAGAGACTCTGCAGAAACATTGCTTCTCTGCATGGATACAGTTTGATTGGCTATTAAGATCCATAATAATGTTGCATGAGTAATTTTATATACAAGGCTGGCAAGCGAACACGTACCTCAGGAGCTGCAGCAGGCACAAAGAGCTTAAACCTGACCTTAGAGGAGATTAGTTTGCAATAAATAAATTGGTAGGGAATTCAACCAGATTAACTGCTGGATAATGCCATCATTGCCACTTTATGCCAAGAGGTGCATATTCATCAATTTGCAATTATTTGTTTCAAGTTTATTTATGGGGGTCCACAATCCACGTTGTCAAGTGCCAGAAATGTCAGTGACAACAATTTGTTGGGTCTTTGATGCAATAGGAGTAGGAGGTCAGGAGTATAATGTCAACGCAAAATGGATCAATTTTCCAAGATGTTGCGACGACTTTAATGTATGTAAGATCATTAGTTCCCTGAACATGCATGTAACATATAAACACAATCCTGCTTAGGGAAGCTGTGAGTTTTCGCCCTAAAGTAATTAATAATCATGAATTCATTTCTCAATTAATGTTGGAACTACTGAAGCTTTTCCCAGTTCTGAGG
>OMNN01032131.1:0-11713 GCA_900302755.1 Chromis chromis | reverse complement strand
GCCCCCATTTGCACCTCAGCAGGGTGGACGCTTCTATCTGCCGTGAGCATCAGCTGTTTACAGTGCGACACCTCTAATGACCAGAAATCTGCTCCTTCATAAAACCCTGGTCACGTCAGTTTTTAAAATTACAAATTGGCATCGAAACCAGTTCAGGTTTTTTCTTTAAAGATTTATTTTGGCCTTTTATGGCTTTATTGGATAGGACAGTGGATAGAGTCGGAAATGGGAGAGAGTGGGGAAGGACATGCGGGTTGGAATCGAACCCGGGACAGCCGCTACACCTTAGCACAATGGTTCCCAACCTTTTTTTGGTCCGTGACCCCATTTTGACATCACAAATTTCTGGCGACCCCACAGACTTTTTTTTTTCTAGAATTAGTTTTTGATGAAAACAACAAAATCAGTTGGTTTTTTTTCACATCCATGGAAAATGCCAACAGTTTGTTTCTTATGGAGCTAAAACAGAGACAGTATAGGTTGTCATAGAAAAAAAAGAATTTGTCATTGAAAATAAAGACTTTTTTTTTTCTATGACAAATTTTGGAGTTGAAGTTTTTTTTCTTGTTCAAGTTTGTGTGTCAGGTTGAAGCAAGGGAACTGAAGTAGTGGGAACTGTAAAGTCACGTGATCTCGGCCTTCAATCAAGATGCGCCAGCTCAGATATTTTTAAATGCTGCATTTTATTTGAACTAGATTTATATTTGAGAAAGTGAAAGAAAGTATAGAATACAGTTGTTTAAGATTGTGTGTGGTGTTTTAATTTCAAAAATAATAATATTTAGTTAAAAAAATATTTTTATCAGTAATTTTATTTTATTTTATCAATTACTAGACATTTCAGGCAACCCCATTTGAATTCCAGGCGACCCCATGTGGGGTCCCGACCCCAAGGTTGAAAAACACTGCATTAGAGGAACTAGAAACTGTAAAGTAACTGGACATTAAGATGAATTCCGGCCAGTCGGAGGCAGTAAAGTAACACCAGACACCCGCTGCAGTAGTTCGTCCCTCCGGCCACCAGGAGTCGCTGTGAGTGTCGCTACTCTTTGTTCTCCTGCAGCTTTTCTCCCTCTTCTCTCCGTTGTTTACCTTCATCCAACAACATGGAGGACGAGGTGGATGTTGACATCGAAGGAGACGACTTTGACAGTAACATTCGGTAAAGATTCTCATTTATTTTAATAAATCCATGTCTGTGCTGTGTGCTGGTCTCCTGTGCTGCGGTTCTGGAGAGTTAAAATAAACCTGGACGCTGTTTTTTAGTCCCACAGTGGAGGAAAGCATCAGCTGGTGTCTCACAAATGTTGTGTCTCCTCTGTCGTTCACGTGTTGAATCAGTTACAGCTTCTTGTCTTGTTGTTGCAGTGAGTTGGATGGAGGAGGTTTAGTCCCGGAGCAGATCATTCAGTCTGCGGGGAGGAGCAACTCCTGGATGCTGGTAGGAAAGCATGAAGCTCTGTTATTCACCTGGCTTTGTAGTGATTGTGGAAGGTGGTGTTGACTATGTCTCTGTTTTTGTTCAGCCCTGGGAGCTGGACAGCTCCATCAGCCCCGAGAACAGGGAGGTGATAGAGAGGATGCTGCTGGAGGAACAGTATCCTTTTACTGACCCTGAATGCACCACCAGATGCACAGAACTGACAGGCTGCAGGGGGGAAGTTGTAAACATACACCGATCAGCCACAACATAGATCAAGTGTATTACATTGATCATCTCCTTACAATACTATGATCTACTGGGAACAATGCACCTGACCATGCAGGGTTGAACAATTCAGGGAAAATATCTAAGCATTCCAACAAATACTGTGTTTTGTTTGCAGTACAGCTTTTTAAAGTTAGGCTTCAGTTCATTATTCACTGTGTAATAGATTTAAAACATGTGATGGAGCATTATCACTTGAGATCGATCAAAAGCCTGATTGACACTCAAGTAGAATGACGTGAATTTGAAAAAATGTTCACCCAGCAGTTTCAATCCCGGATCAGACATGGTGCATGAGATATATCCGAAACTGTTAAACATCTTTTAGAGGACAAAACCTTTATTCCATTGAGAATATATGACTTTCTATGCATCTATATAAATTATGACACAATTGTATGCATATTCTAGTATATGAAATACTTCCTTATGTGCATCAGCTGTCATAGGTTTATATTTTAGGGGAGACGCAGGGTACATGTGCACTCCGTCCCCAATATTTTGAACACATGGCTTTGTCCCCTGCCTCAAGTGGAGGAGTTTAAGTATCTCGGGGTCTTGTTCACAAGTGAGGGGAGGATGGAGCGTGAGATTGACGGGCGGATCAGTGCAACGTCTGCAATCATGCGGTCACTGTATCGCTCCATCACGGTGAAGAGGGAGCTAAGCCGGAAGGCGAGACTCTCGATTTACCAGTCAATCTATGTTCCAATCCTCACCTATGGTCATGAGCTTTGGGTCATGACCGAAAGAACGAGATCCCGGATACAAGTGGCTGAAATTAGTTTCCTCTGTAGAGTGGCTGGACGCACCCTTATAGATAGAGTGAGGAGCTCAGTCACAAGGGAGGAGCTCGGAGTAGAGCCGCTACTTCTCCATGTCGAGAGAAGTCTGTTGAGGTGGCTTGGACATCTGTTCCGGATGCCTCCAGGACGCCTCCCTGAGGAGGTGTTCCGGGCATGTCCCACCGGGAGGAGGCCTCGGGATAGACCTAGGACACGCAGGAGGGACTATGTCTCTCGACTGGCCTGGGAACGCCTCGGGGTCCCACCAGAAGAGCTGGAGGAGGTGTCTGGGGTGAGGGAAGTCTGGGCCTCCCTGCTTAGACTGCTGCCTCCGCAACCCGGCCCCGGATAAGCGGAAGACAATGGATGGATGGATGGATGGCTTTGTCCCCCTAATATAAACAAGAAAGATGCAGAGAAATCACACAAAATCACCAAAATGCACGACATTAAGTGTTTGATGCTCAGACTTGTTTTTTCAATCATAATGTGTCCCCCTCCTAATGTTCATGCACTCCAGCTGTATTATTTAGGAACACAACAAAGAACCCAAGATGTTGACCGTTTTGCCAAACTCCTCAGATATAAATCTAATCAAGCAGAATGCACTGAAACAAACATGACCCATGGAGATGCCACCCCACAACCAACAGCAACTGCTTTGGTGGCACAAGGGGGACTTACACAACATTAGGCAGGTGGTTTTAATGCTGTGACTGATCGGTGTATGTTTTGGTACATTTTATAGTTGAGTACACTCAAATATAAAAATGCACAAAATTAAACTACTGTAATCATGATTCATACAAAAAGAGAGATGTCATGGGCAGGCTGATCAGACTACAGTTTTCCTTTCACACATATACTGTGCCCTGCAGCAGTATTATTCCAACCTCTATACTTAGACGCTCAGGTTAAATAAGGTTTTTAGAATTAAGATTTTGTTTCAAGTTTGTCTTGATGTGACCCTTCACATTCTGCACTGCACATTGCATTATAGATAAAGCACTTTCTCCCACTGTCACTTATTGTGAAGGATGGAAATGGAGTTTAAGAGTTAAAATTCCACACTCATACTAACAATTCTAATCAAATGGAAAATGAAAGACATAAACATAGAAAATCAAAAGACAAACTGTAATGCTCCAAAAGAAATCAGTTGTCAGAATAGTCACAGATTATACTCTTTACTAAAAAACACTTAAAGCTAGCAAGTATTATGTTTGTTGGACTTTTATAGTGAAAGTAATCTGCAGCACAAGATTCAACAAGTATGTGTTGCTATTTGTTGTTTGCTAAGGTGAATAGAGAATAGACTATGGGTCAGATACAAGGTTTCATTATTGCTATTGCAGCAATGATTATTAAAGCAGTTGTCCTGAACTACACTTGAAGATATTACCTGACAGGTAAAGAGATCCCAGACCAAATATGGCAGAGTGATGCCAACAAAAAACCCAAAGTGAAGAAGTAAGTCAGTTCTTCTTTCAACATGCACTATGACAGCAGCACACATCTGATTTCTTTTTGTGTTTGCATTCATGTCACGCTCTCATCTGTCGGATATTCAGGTCTCCGGCCAAGAACCCGGCTTCAGCCTCTGGTTCATCTTCTCGCTGGTCCAAACAGGAGAAAGAACTGTTCGAGGAAGGACTGGTAAGCTTCCCCTGAAAACTTGGGAGTGTCTCTAAAATGTCATTGCTTCTTTTGTATTTGATGCACTTTGTAGGTGTGTTGTCTAAATTATTTAGTGGTTATGGTGCGTTTTTCCACAGGCTCAGTTTGGTCGAAGGTGGACTAAGATTGCCAAACTGGTGGGCAGTCGAACTGTTCTTCAGGTCAAGAGTTACGCCAGACAGTATTTCAAACACAAGGTGATTTTTTTCTGCATGTGCTTTGCTGCATTTAGGTAGCATTCAGAGTGTACACACAGGTTTTATAGTGTTATACAAGCTCTGTTGCAGTCTAGCACAGTTAAACCCTCCTCATTATTCAGATACTTTCACAACCAGAAAGAATTCCTTGGTGAGGATAGGGAAATGCAAATGAAGGATAACAATCGTCTGTGTCTTTTCTCAGCCTCAATCCGAACCCAGAGCTGCAGCTCCCTCTGCAGGTCCCGTGACACACTTACAACCTCCTCAACCCACATCCAGTCATGCGTCCACTCTGGCCAATGCAGTCCGCATAGAGAAGCTTTCTGACGATGAGGATGAGGACGTAGACATCACTGATGACCTGAGTGACGACGAAGGCGCAGATGATAAACCGCAGGTTGAGATCAAAACTGAGTTCTGTGGACCAGAGGATCAAACAGAGGCTGAGATTCAAGCAGAAGAGAAAGACGAAGGTGTGACTGGGGTAGAGAGCATCCATGAGACAAAGGACCAACCCACACAGAGCTCCCTTCCTCCTCAAAGTCCTCAGCCCTCTTCTTTGATTCTCTGCTCAGAGGAACCTGGTGTAACCGGGGTTGATGAGGAAGCCAATGAGACAGTTTCTGTGTTTCCAGAAAGCCTTCAAACACAATCACAAACAGACTCAAAGCTAATAAGTGATGTAAACAAGGACCAAAGCTCCCAGTGTGAGATCTCAGCATGGACTGATCAACTGGAAGACGCCTATAGTGATGGCATGTGCAATCCACACTTGTTTTTTTGCATATCTACCTCCATTCTTTTCACTTAAGTTTAGCTTTGTAACTGTGCACATTTTTGCCTCCTAGATCCCGCTGATAAGCATGAGAAGAGTCTAAATGATGGACCAGACAAAGGCCCGGAGGAGGAGGAGGAGGAAGAGGATGAAGACGAGGAAGAAGAGGAGCTTAAAGTCCCTGAACAAGAAATAGAGATGGACGTGGAGGCCATAACCGAGGATGAGAAACAAGCCATCCCCGAGTTCTTTGAGGGACGACCATCCAAAACCCCTGAAAGATACCTGAAGATTAGAAACTACATCCTGGATCAATGGTAAGACATACTGTTGTGTTTGGTAACTTCTTTTAGCACAGCTGTGCAGAAGAGGTGGTTATTTCTGTCTTTGTCCAACAGGCTAAAGAGCAAACCCAAATACCTGAACAAGACGTCAGTCCGCCCTGGTCTGAAGAACTGTGGAGATGTTAACTGCATTGGGAGAATACACACCTACCTGGAACTGATTGGAGCCATCAACTTCAATTGTGGTAAGTCATTTGGCTTATCCTAAAGTCTCTTTCAGACATGCACTCCTTTTCATTAATCTCACTCTTCAATCTTTGTCCTACAATTTCACATCTACTACACTGAAATGTTCATAAACATATAACTTGCTGGGAGGAACCCAGAGACTGTAACAGATCAGATTAAAGAGACCCACAAATAATGAATATCATTAGGGTTTTGATAAAGGGGCTGGAGCCTATGCCAGCCGACTCGGGCGAAGGCTGAGGACACCCTGGACAGGTCGCCATTCTATCACAGGGCTACACATAGAGACAGACAACCAAGCACACTCTCATTCACACCTATGGACAATTTAGAATCACCAATTAATCTCAGCATGTTTTTGGACAGTGGGAGGAAGCCGGAGTACCCGGTGAAAACCCACGCATGCACAGGGAGAATGGAACAGTAGTAACTTTATTAATTACTTATAAATAACTAGTGCAGTGCCCACTGGCAGAATGTGATATTATCACGTGACATTATACATTTGCCTAGCAACAAGGGGTCCACTTAAAGTAGCCACAGACTAGGGTGAGGACCCTGAAAAACACCAGCAAAATGGACCTCATTCATCTGATCTAGTTTGAACTAGACACTGCACTTCTTTGGGTCTCCAGCAATACACTAGACAAGTTTGAAGCGGGTTGGATTAACAGTTGTTCAGATATGCAAAGAACACACACGCATACAGAGATTCCTGGATTTATTAATCCCCAGCATGGAGACAGGATCAGTCAGGATATAACAGCGGGTCACACTGTGTACGTTTCTGCAGTTAAATCATTTGTTACATAACTGCTGTCCTCAGGTTTAGTCCTCTGAGCTCCATCACAGCTGTCGGGATATTTATATTTTACTGTTGGTAAAGTAGAAGTTAGATTATCATCACACAGAATTTTCAGTGTTTAGGAAATCAAAACTATACTAGGCTATTAGTTGTTTGGACAGTTTGATAAGGTTGCTATTAGTTTAGATTTAGTCTTTTGTTTATTGGTGCATTATTATATATTACACATCACTTGATGTTCTGACGTGTATATGGCAACTATCGCACCTTTACTGCTGCACTCTCCATTATTGTCGTGAATACATCTGAATGAAGCTGTGAAGAACATAAACTGACCTATGTCTGAATGGTAGAATTTCATTACTTTAACAGACTGATGAAGCCACCAATGTTACGTATCCCATGTCTGAAAAGGGTTTCAACAGCATTCACTTCTGTTATTAATGTCTGTGCATCTTGCTTTCTTTTTGATGTTGGTTTACTTCTTGTAGAGCAAGCTGTGTATAATCGCCCAAAGGTGGTGGACCGCTCCAAGCATAAGGAGGGCAAAGATGTGCTTGAGGCCTATCAGTTGGCACAGAGACTGCAGAGCATGGTAGGTACCCATAAACCCAAAGACTCTGACACAATGAGTAGTTAAATTACGAGCTTACTGAACCTTAAGCTCACTGCTGATTGGTTGCAGCGGACCAGGAAGCGACGCGTGCGGGACATATGGGGGAACTGGTGTGATGCTAAAGACTTGGAGGGACAGACATACGAGGTTTGGACACCGTCTGACACACACACACACTGCATTTCATCAGGGAAATTCACATTATTATTTCTATTGATTCTGTGTTGGTGGTGTGTTTATCAGCATCTCAGTGCTGAGGAACTGGCTCTGCGGAGAGAAGAGATGAAGAAACAGCCTAAACCCTGCAAGATGTCCAGATACCGAGGGTGAGCATGATAGGTTAATGCAACATGTACCAAATTATACACACAGGAATACTTATATATTCTCACTCCGTCCACTAGGTCTTTTGATCCCTTCCAGCTGATTCCCTGTAGATTTTTTGAAGAGGATGTGCAGGTCAGTGAGCGTCTCTCTCATCATTTAGTCACCGATAATTCTGTCTTTCATGCTGCATTGGAGTCTCGTCACCCATTTAATGGAGTTATGTCTCCATCACAGTTTAAAATAGAACACAGTCCCTTTCCCCTGAAAATCAATCTCTTTAATCAGACAGTCTTTGAAAGAGCATCGGAAGTCTTGCTTTTTCATCGACATCAGATGTAACATGGACTCATTTAACCTTTTTGTCTTGTCTTCATTGACCGCTGTGTTAACTTAACATAAGCTGAACTACAGAAGAACTGAAAACAGTTCAAGGCATCCAGTTTATGTGTTAAAAGCTCTTCTTTGCTGTTTTCACCAGGAACCATTCCAGGTCATTGTGTGTGCTGAGACTCTTCTCATCATGGACATGGTATGTTCTGCACAAAATCTCATGCTGAATGTATTCTTACTGTGGTTTCAGGCTGCCTGTCAGTGAGTTAATCAACCCTGAATTTTAAATATATATATTTTTGCTTTCCTGTAAGAGAAGGCATTCGACAATATAATGTGTGATCAAAAGGTTCTAAGACTGTCCCTATAAAACTCAAAACCATACCTGATTTGAATTTGGCTGCCATCTACTTCAAAGTGGTCTCCTTGTGCAGTGATACAGCGTACCTAACACTTCTGCTGCACTTCTGATGCTTCCTGGAAGCCCTGTTATGTAAACATGACAAGCACCATGTGCAGCTGAATCTCCTAAGCGGTGTCAAAACAGCAACCTTTTAACTTGAATTTCATTTGGGGGAAGACAAATAAGTCACAGAGAGCCAAATTTAGTGAGTAGGGTGGGTGGAAAGCAATGATTGTGTTGTTGTGACCAAGAAACCGGTCTATAATCACTTTACTGTGACCGAAGACAAAGCACATGGGAGCAGCAACGTGCTATTTATGCCACAGTTCAGGTCGATTGTGTCAGATGTTCTTCCTCAGATACCTAAGTAAGGATGTTACAATAGAACTCTGTCTTGATAATTCGATACTAGGGGGACTACTTTCTGGTGTGCAACCTTGTGAATGTTGAAGAAAACAATAAGCATGCTCCTGGGACGCTTCTAACCTGGTCTGCCCTGTGCAATCTTGGCAGCTGCTGCTCTTCCACTGTAAAAATAGTTGTTTCTTCTTTTGGTGGTAGCTGCAGACCCACCTAGTGATGACCCTCAACATGAAGGTTGTTTATCGCAGGCTGCCGACTGACACTGAATGTGATGTTTTCTCTCTGCTCCAGTTTAAACTCCACATATAAATAGCAAATGTCAGTGGCCACAAAAATATATGTAGACCATGTGCTGCTGTTGATAGCCAAGTGTCACCAAGTCTCCTGACTCATGACGATTAATGTTTGCACATGTTGCTTCCACGTGACCGTGATTGCTTCATGCAACAGTCCCAGAACTTTTTGATCGCACCACATTCAACTAATCTTTTGTTCGATTTGTATTCTGATGCTCCTAAATTGTTCAAATGTACTGTGATCCTGCATTCAGCATTCCCACGTGTCACGAGGGGAAGTCATTGGTCTGTTAGGTGGAACTTTCAATGAGGAAGCCAAAGTATTGAAGGTAGGTGGAAAAGTCTAAAGCAGCAGCATGGACAAACAAGGATGAAGCCTTTATTCACGGTATACTCTGAAAATGTTGTTGTGACAAATGATTTTCCATTTAGATCTGTGCAGCAGAGCCATGTAACAGTGTGAGCACAGGTCTGCAGTGTGAGATGGACCCGGTGTCTCAGACGCAGGCCTGTGATGTGCTGTCGTCTCTGGGCTTCAGTGTGGTGGGCTGGTACCACTCACATCCCACCTTCCACCCGAACCCCTCAGTACGGGACATAAACACGCAGGACCAGTTCCAGGTACAACTGAACCAATAAGAGCTCACCTGGGGTTTACGCGTGAACACGTGATCTGATTCTCTGTGTTTGAATGTTCCAGAGTTATTTCTCACGTGGAGGAGCCCCCTTTATCGGGATGATCGTGAGCCCATATGACCCAGCCAACGCCTCCCCCCACTCCCAAACTACCTGCTTGTTGGTAAAAGAGAGCCAAGAGCCCTCAGGCCCACAGAGTATGTGTAACACACACTCTCACACACAATAAGACTCCACTCAGAACTTCAAAACAGTTCAGATCAAGAGGCTTCGAAATCAAGCTGACAATGTAGGTCAGCGATTTGTGTACACAGTAACACAGTTTATCCTCTGGCTGAGTCTCTGTCTCTGTTCCTCCCCAGAGCTGCCCTACAGATTTGACTTCCTGTCATCACAAGACATCCCAGACTGGGAACAGACGATGAGGAGGGCTCAGTGGATCATCCACAAATACTCTCAAACACCCGGGTGAGTGAGACACAAGACTTTAGTGCCCATTGTTAAACATACGCGCCCACAGTGCCTATTAAAAGTATTCACAACCCTTTTATTGCTTTTGAATCATGGTCAATTTCATTTGTTGTTTTTGACAAAAGAATTACAAAAAAAAATCTTTTATGTCAAAGTCAAAAGATTTCTACTCAGTAATGTCAATTTATTAAAAATATAAAATGCAAAATTAGCGATTGCATAATTATTCATCCCCTTCAAGTCAGGATTTAGTAGATGCACCTTTGGCCATAATTACAGGATTGAGCCTGTGTGGATTGATCTCAATCAGCTTGCACATCTGGGCACTGCAATTTTAAGCCATTTTTCCTTGCGAAACTGCTCAAGCTCTGTCAGGTTGCATAGGGATTGTGAGCGAACAGCCCTTTTCAAGTTCATTCACAAATTCTCAATTGGATGTGCTCTTACTTGGCCACTCCAGAACTTTTCACCTTGTTGTATTTGTTGTCTTTAAACCATTTCTGTGTAACTTTGGCTGTATGCTTCAAGTCATTGTCTTGCTGGAAAACCCGCAGTTCTCTTGCAGCCTACACTATATTGTCCTCCAGGATTTCACTAAACTTTGCTGCATTCATTTTACCCTCAACCTTTACAAGCCTTCCAGTGCCTGCTGCTGAGAAGCTTTCCCACATCATGATGCTGCCACCACCATGCTTCACAGTGGTGATGGTGTGTTTGTGATGATGTGCAGTATTTAGTGCCTGCCAAACATAGCGTCTAGTCTGAAGGCCAAAAAGTTAAATTTTGGTCTCATCAGACCAAAAAACCTTTGTCCAGTTGACTTCAGAGTCTCCCATATTCCTTCTCCTAGTCGAGATTTGATCTAAGCTTTTTTTCCAACAGTGGCTTTCTCTTTGCCACTCTACCGTAAAGTTTTGACTTGTGACAAAATGGCAAAAGTTGCTGTATGCACAGTCTCTCCCATTGAAGTTTTGAATGTGGTTTTCAAGCACTGCATTTTTTGTTAAAAAAGCCAGATGAAATTCACTCAGATTTAATGTTGAAAAGCAATAAAAAGATTAAACTTCCACTGAATACTTTTTATAGGCACTATAAAGGTTGATCACATCCATTTGTGTTACTGAACAATTTTTGAGGCACAGTCTAAAACATTTTTTTGCTCCTCTGGTTGGTCAGGAGTGTGCAGATGAACAGAATGTTCCGCAGAGATTCCCACTTCACCTGTTTGGAGAAGGTCAGTCCGGCCAATTTGCACATCTCAGTGGCTAAAGGCTTTGTTAACTGATTTACTCCTGCTTTTACTGTTCTATTGTCATCCCAATTTCACTTGACCTCCTCCCTCCAGATGCTGGCGTCTCTGGCGAGGTACTTGGAACCGCTGCCAGATGAGGAGGGAGACCCCTTCCTCACCCAGATCCAGGCCCTTTTCCAGTCAGACTTTATTTCAAAGCAACAATCTTCTGACCAGGAAGAAGGAGAATCTTTAAATATCTCATCCAAACCAGCAGACTCAGATAACCTCGGTTTTGATCAGCTGATCAGTCAGGAGACGCAGCAGGAGGGACGAGGGGATGAGGAGACAAACAGCACCGCAGTGTTACATCTAGGCTCTGTGTTGTCAACTGAACATGATTATTTACTATGAAGAACCAAATAGCCGACTGTACTTGTGCTATACTGCAGTATTTACCAAGGCAAGTTCAAATTGTTACCAAACACATGAAGTTTTGTATGTAGAGTAAGAACTTACTTAGATTTTATTTCGTTTTAGTCCATCAAAAAAATACC
>OMNN01032129.1:11147-35263 GCA_900302755.1 Chromis chromis | reverse complement strand
GTATCCTTACCAGAAGCCTGGATGACAAAAGAGGCCCAGATCTTGCTGAGGGACTGTAACAATGCTTTCAGGTTTATTGATGGGGAACAGTACAACGCTGCCACAGCCAACCTGAAACAGAGGCATCAGATAGGCCAAAAGATTGAGGACCAGATCCACAGCAACAACACTCGGCAGGTGTGGCAGGGGGTCCAGCAGATTACCTACTACAAGTCCAGCAACCTCACAGCTGCTGATGGTGACGCCTCACTGGCAGAGGAACGGAACTGTTCTCGTTTTGAGGTGGAGGCAGTCACAGCGACACACACACCAGCCCACAGCAACCACATTCTCACAGTGCAGGAACACAAGGTGAGGTGCATGTTGAGGATGATGAATCTGAGGAAAGCTGCTGGACCTAATAGAGTGACTAGGAGGGTGCTGAGAGAATGTACTGATCAGCTTTCTGGGGGCTTCACAAACCATCACAGCCTCGATGAATACCAACCAGTGGCACTCACACCAGTCATCATAGAGTACTTTGAGAAAGTGGTCTGGTGGAACATTCTAAACAGAACATTCATGCCTTCATTTCATCTCGCCTTGACTACTGTAATGCCCTTTTTACGTGTCTTAACAAAAAGGCTGTAAATCGCCTTCAAACCGTGCAAAACGCAGCTGCAAGACTCATAACTGGATCCAAGAAAAGGGATCATATCACCCCAATTTTATATTCCCTACATTGGTTACCAGTTAATTTTAGGATTCATTTTAAGATTTTAGTACTTGTTTTTAGAACTCTCCATGGACAAGCTCCCGCGTACATCACTGAGCTACTGAGACCTTATTCCCCCTCTCGTTCACTAAGGTCATCAGACCAGAAATTCTTGATGGTCCCCCGCACCCATTTTAAAACACGAGGTGACTGCTCTTTCCAGGCCTGTGCTCCTCGCCTTTGGAACGCCTTACCATCGACGTTACGCAGCATAGAGTCCACTGATGATTTCAAGAAAGAACTTAAAACCTTTCTTTTTAGACAGGCTTTCAAGTGATGTTGACGTTGTGGGGCCTCTGTAAAGTTGTCTGTAAATTGCGCTGTTATGTACTTTTATTGTGATCTCCGTGCTGTATTATTTTATTTTATTTTATTACATTTTATCTTTGTTGTAAAGCACTTTGTGATTTTATCTAAGAAAAGTGCTATATAAATAAAATTTACTTACTTACTTACTTACTGTCGTGAAAAGTAAATTTTTTTAAATTCATATTACAGTATTTGCATTTTCTACTACTTTATTCCACTATATATCAGGGAAATATTGCATTTTTGTATTGTCTGACAGTTTAGTTGCAAGTTTCTATTCATATTGTGGATTATCTTGATATCAAATTATTTCTACTTTGAATAAATGCCAGATTACCGCAAAATAATCTATTCTTACCCCTTAATCCCTAATAGAATGGATAACCATATTACCAAGCATTTTAGGATAATGATTTCTTGAAACAAAACACACCAAACACTGAAACAACCTAGTTCTAATGGATCACTTCAATTTTAGAAAGAAAAAAAACTACAATACTTTTATTGTGATTTCCTTGTATTTCAACATTGATAATAATATGTATCATTTTAAGTCAACGTCTTTTGTTTTAAATGTGCCTTATGAATAATGGTGAGTTCACTAATTTTTTTTTTTCTGAAGCTAATCTACACAACTTACACAGTTTCAGTTACACAGATCTACAAATTTATTTTTATATTTATTTATTGTTATCTTTCATAATTTATTGATAATATTAAGGCATCTATCTTTTGATCAAAGCCATGCATTAAAACAGATAAGATGTAATATGCAACCTTAAAGAAACCATTCCTCTAGCATAGTCAGCCCTCAGGCTATCAGGTTATGAGGAGTGTTCAGCCATATCATGTAACACACATGTACACAAACATGGAGAGCAGAAGCAGACACAGACTCTTCACCACCGGCTACCGCTGAGACCTGCAGACTAACCTCTGTGATCCATAACCAATTGAGAAAGATTACTGAACGGAGTTCTGGGAAACATAAGATGAAACTTTTATTATCCTTGAGAGCAAAGTTGGTCTTTGCGGCAACATAATAGAATAAAAATAATACACATGCAAAACGTGCTGCATTAACATAAACAGAAACAAAGTGGTACTTAGTGACTCTCAATCCCTTAAACACCAGCATTAGCATTCACATTGGAGTGCATCTTATTCATAATAAACCGAGACATTCCATGAGGATAGTGGTGTAGCAGTGAGATGCAGATTCCCTGGAAACAGGAGGTCTCCATTTGGACATTTCAAGGTGAGTTAGAGCCCCTGACCTTGGCTGCTTTCCCATGAAAGGGTCAAACAGCTCCTCTGAGTTTGTGGCTGCCACGACCTTATGTCCTGCATTCAGTGTATCGTACATAGGATCTAGAATACCAGAAATAATTTTGTATTAATTTTCGGACCTATGTGTCTTTGAGGCAAAAAAAAAAAAAAGACCAGACTAATCTACAATTGGTGCGTGACTGAAATATCAGCTGCCGGTGGCAATTTTTAGCAACTTTAACTTATTAACTAATTATATGAAACACAGGCTGACTTTTTAATCTTTCTAGCTGCCTTTTCAAAAGGGTACTAATAGTTCATTTGAAGATTAGATACATGGTATCATGCTAACTCAGCACCATAACAACACAGAATATAGCCTTAAGATAAAAACCAAGGCAAAACCCACCATTCATCCGATCGGGACTGATATGAAAGACATGGAAATAAAGAAGTGTGTCAGTGTCCTTTTACAGCAGAAGAATGTAAGTAAATTGCGCATTAGTGAAGAGCCATTTGTTTCTTCAAAACATAACCTAATTTGGCTGCACATATTACAAAAATCCATCACATTCTTACACCTAAACAACAGAATACGTTCATTGCCATGACTCCCAAAACAACAAATATGTGTGTTTCAAGAACTGGCACAGTTGTTTGCAAGAAAGTGTGAAAAATGGTAAAGTCTGCGACAGAAGGTGGCTGTGGTGGTGCTGTAAGTCAATCACAGGACTTCCAATCAGGAGAGTGGAATCTGTGTCCTAAGTGGGACAATGATAGCTGACATATTATTCAGGTTTTTTTGTTGTTGTTGTTGTTCTTTGTTTTATTGTTATTACTTAAACTACTCGGCTAGGTTAGGAAAAGGTCATTATTAGGGTTAAAATCCACCCTTAACATTTGCATTTACAGATTTTACATGCACTTATTCAGACGACCACAAGAAATTGTAACCGTAAACATAGTATTGTTGTTTTTCCGATGAAGTCGTGATGAGAAAACAATAGGAATGAAGAAAACCAAGAATGAGGACTACTAAATAATACAACAAACAGGTAAACTCAAGTCCAATTAAGATCAGGAGCTACGCCCTAAACCCTGCTATAGTAGCATGCTACACTGACTCTTATTGCTTTATAGATCAGAAATATGTATTTCTGAACACAAGTAGTTCTATTCTAAAGCCCAACAAAGAAATTAGCCACTATTACCACTTGGTCTCTCCCTCTCATTTGTTTTAGCCTGGAAATGTCTTTTTAACCCATTAGGGGGATATCTTGACCTTGTCTCTTAGTTCAGCAACCCCCCACAAAAACAAACCGGCATGCAGATCACCTGATCTTAATGAGGACATTCATCATCATTTACTGGTTGTGATACACTATCATTTATCAGTGTGCCATAATGGCCTTGTTTTGGTCTCCTAACAAACCAGATGTTATCTACGGAATCTCATTCTCCCTTCAGGATCTGTTTCACATCACTGGGTGCTGTAAAGATGCGGAAAAGGATGTGGAGATGCAAAAGAATCGGACATGCATTCCTGGGTTGAAGCCATGGTAGGTCTGTACAAACATGCTCCATGTGGTAGGAATGATCAGCCTGTGAGAGGTCACTGTTTGCCTCTTATCCCACTGTTTGGACAGGACTCTAACAATCACACTGATCTCAGCTCACTGAGACATTTAAACAAGTGCCCTGCATGACAAACCTGCAACCCACATTTGTTAGGTATTAACATCCCATGCAGCGATTCCCAACCCTGTGCTGTCTAAATATTTATGAGAGCTTTAAGACAACTGGTGATCTCAAGGAACATATTGGATGAGTTTGAGAGTGTGTATTTTGTTTAGAAAGTATTGACCCAAGATCAGGGAGAGGCTAACACTGATGGCATCTTCATGACTCTGACAGACAGACGTTATTACATTCTGATGAGGAAAATTAGCAACAAAGACCCTGGTTTTTGGCTATTTTTTTGGATTATTCAAGCTTAAAATGAAATGAATGATGAAAAGCAAGCCCTCAATTGGCTATTCATTCAAGTCTATCAATTGTTGACCTGACATAAGATTGTAATACAAATATTAGCATTATAATAAGTGCAATTTGGTGAGATGCTAACTAAATATTGAGAGGACAATTATAACAATTTATTGTAATTTGTGGCTATTATCTTTGAATAATGCAGTAGTCATTACACTAATTTGAGTCCACTGCAAACATTGTGTGTAGATTTTAAATATATTGTTTTCTGTGAAATGGAAAATTCTGTGAGAAACACAGAAAATTTGTCCTTTTTAAAGTTACTAAGGTTCTCAGTTTAAGAAATGCCAAAGTAAAAACATGTCTTGTCGTTTTTAGGGATGTCTTTAAGCATATATTAACCTTAAGTAACCTTAACAGGAAAATATAGAGCATTTCAGAGTTCATGAACTCACAAGCTTAAGGCTACGGTTCTCCAGCCAAACTTGCACACAAACACTGGCCCTAATAATCTCTCCACTATACTATGACACTTGTGCTCGCAGCTAGTTTGCACCCTCTGTTCCTCACATTGCTCATCGTCTGCTTCCCTCTCGTCCAATCACAGTCCTCGCTCTGTGCCAGGTGCTGGCGCAATGTCAGCCAAGCTACTGGAAGGGAAAGCTCATGAATCTATTTCAGTGTTTCCATCCACTGACAAAAAAAAAGCGGGGGTGTGCAGGGGGATTGGGAACCCTCAGAGTGTCCTTATTCAGCCATTCATCTCTGCCCAGCAGCATCCACCATCCTCAGCCGGAAGAAAGACCCTGCACTGCTCATTGATTATTACCAAAGAGAAAATCACCACGTAAATGATCAGATGAAAAAAATTGCAATATCTTCCCTTGCAACAGACACTGTGACATCAGTGTTTATGTGGCAGGATGGAAAAATACCAAAACAGACAGGCGGCTAGAGAGCAAATTGAGAATAAGATTGTCAGAAAGTGGAATGCAGTCGTTTTGGCCAGAGTGGAGGGAGGAATCTTTAATTAGAATGTGTTGAGAGATCATAGTTTCCCTTAGAGCTATCGGGCCTTTTCATGTTTATATAATGCATATGCATGGGCTGGAGCAATCATATGAAACCAGATACTCAATTCCACATAGTGTAACTGAAAAAGGTTTCACTGAGCAATGCATTTTTGGACCCGAGACTTTGCACTGAAAGGTAAAGGCTGAGGTTTGAAACAAACATGTGGTCGGCATCTGAGGTTTGAGACATGCAATATCTATAAAATATGAACAATGCGTCTTATAAATCATTTCCCACAAAACACTGAGCGCGAGATCACAGGAAATCGAGTCATGGCAGAATGCATTATGGGATAAGGGCAATTCACACAACTGTGCTTCATCTTCCAAAAGACGAGCGAATACTGTACCAGTGGTGTGAAAGCATGTCATCTCACGGCCCCAAGCCTAAGAGCTTTGACGTCTGCCAGCATCGTCAGAATCAGAGCAGATCCCCGAAGACGATCCGACAGCAATCACAGTGAATAACTCCCCCACCCTCTTTCCTCATCTGAACCAGCAATAATATGATGCTGGATTAATTTTTGTTCCTCTCAGTAAGCTACGAAGGAGAAGAAAAAAAATGCTTAGTGTCCAAAATAATGAAACATTCCATGACATGTCCTTATCAGCCAAATGAAAAAATCACATTATCTTCAAAAGGGGTTTTAAATGCCCGCCCGCCCGTTTTCTCGCTACCTCAAGCTGCACAGGGAATATCAACTGAGAGACAGTAATTCGCTCAAGCGCTTAATATTCAGTTCTCAGCTATGTAATATGCAAATTCATGGGGGTCATGCAGAAGTCAAATTGAAAAAAAAAATCCCTTAAACTTAATTTGAGAGGCAGTTGGAGATTTTTCTAAGAAAATCAGTCAGTTATGGATAGGGTTCAGTAGAAGTCAAACTGACAGACTCCTCCAGGGAGCGGAGAGGTCCCTGCTGCCCTGACACAAGTTGATCTCTTCAGATTTACAGTGCCTGCACTCTTTTAACCCCCAACAGCTACCACATTAACACTGAGCATCTCCATCAGTTTCCACATAGGAATCTAGTACAGCAGTGGACAGCTTGTCCTACAAATGAGATTGCGGAGCCTGTGAGGCCTGTGGAAAGAAAACACACAGGCACTTTGCACAAGGAAAGATTACAGTATCCATATATTTGAAGTTACCAGGGGACTCTTTATCGCTCTTCTAGTTTGTGCATCCACAAGGACGCACACAGAACTCAACATGCTAACATCATCAACACCATACTGTTCTATAGAAACACAAATCCATGCAACTAAATGAAGTTCACACGCATGCATTTATACTTGTCTTATTTCACGATCAAGCTGTCAACTGAGAGAAATGTCATTATTTAGCAGCTTTCCCAGTGTGATCTGTAGGCTGTTAAGAGAGATACGCCTGTTACAAATGTGATACCTCTGAGAATGGGATATCGATCCATCTCCAACGGCTCCAGATGTGTCATTTTGTTGTGGCTGCACACTTTGTAAAATCTATTCAGGTCTGATATCGCATGTCCGGTAACAAGCCGTGATTGCTGTTCCGATGATGCTGTAAGGGGACAGAGGCTGTGCCACAGGCCTTTGCTAGTCATTGCCAGAGAGGAAAAATTAGCCATTTGAAGATGGGCAGGACTGATAGAGGGATCATGAAGCTATTAACCTCTAAACAAGCTGCTGAGAACCCAGCAGATGGCAGGACTGATGGTGAGTGTGCTGCCAGATTGGGCAGTAAGCAGAACGAGAGCCCAGACTTCTCATGGAAGCTGATAGAGTGGTCCTACCAGGCAGCACAGCATGTGTTTCACAATGTGTGCATGCATGTATGTGTAAAGGAGTGCAAATATGTTAAGGGTTTGGGGTTTGTCTGCCTGCATAAATATGTGAGAGTTCTCAAAGTCACTGCCATGTTTGTCACACTCCCTCATCCCTAGTTTAGGCCAGCGGTCTTGAGAAATTATAGTCATTTAACAGCAATATATTTAGCAGACAATGATGCCTATCTAGATGCAATTTGTTTCCTAAAGCCCTTTTTAGACTCCTTTCTGTTAATCTGATGGCAACCAAATGTGTCGGCTTTTTTGTCTGAATGAGCATACTGGTCACTTTTCCATAGAAGATGCAACAGCAATCTTACTAGGTCAGATGTGTAACATTTACGCATCACTTTTCAGAACTGCACAAGGCGGAACTGCACCCAGGCACGCTTGGGCAACAGCACTTTGAGTGGTGTAAAGCAATTTAGGGAAGTTTTTTTCCTGCATTTCAGTACCAATACTAGCCCAAAAACATCACAGATAGTGGGAAAGACACAGCTGATGTACCAAGATCACAGCACACCTGTCTCATTCAGTTTGCTCTTCAATTACAAATCTGTTAGTCAGTTTATAATTGCAGAGAAGTTTTATTTTTATGGATGTTTCAGTTTGTAGTCTAACAGCTTAGGCTAATGATGAGGTAATCCAGTTTTTTTTCTCCCCACAACATTAACAGGAGCCAAAGGTATGTTGCTAGCAGCTTGTAGGAATTATTCCTTAGTTAAATAAATAACTGCAGCACCAGACAGCAGAAGGATCCATACGAGTGTCTTAGAAGAGAGAGAGTTGGCTGCTGTTTAGCTCTCTGAGTTAAGGCTCAGTCCTTTAGCAGCGGTCATGAGTAGGAGTCTGGCTCAAGACCTTTCTGCATGTCACTCTCCTCTATCCCCCCTTTCACACTGTCTCTCTCTGTGTCAATAAAATGGGAAAAACTCTCCCCCAAAAAATACTTTTAAAAAAAGAAGAGAGAGAGTTGTATGCAACAGTGACAGTAACTTCATTAAATAGGTATAATAATAAATTATCCCCAACATGGAGACAGGATCAGGCCAGGCCAGGCTCTAATTGCAAATCACACTGTGTACTTTTCTTCACATCAGACTGTTGAACTGTCACATAGTCACAGTTTATCAGCTACAGTCACATCTCTTATTAGATGGTGAATTATTAGCTCAGGTCCTGAGCTCCATCACTGCTGTCAGGACATTTCTATTCTACTGTTGGTAAACTAGTAGTTAGATTATCATCACACATGGACAGAATTTTCAAAGTTTAGGGAAATTATAAATAAACTAGGGCATTTGTTAATTTGGCCAGTTTGATAAGCTTGCCATTAGTACAGATTTAGTCTTTTGTTTATTAGTGCATTATTATGAATTATACATCACTTGGTGTACTTTCCAATCTCAAGTAAATGACAAATAATGTACGCATACTCTGGCTCTCTCCATCGCTATAGTCGATATGGATGAATGAAAAATGACCCATGTCTCAGTGACAGAATCTCATCACTTTCAGACTGATGAATCCAGCAATGTTATGTGTCCAATGTCTGAAAAGGGGCTTAATATACTTTTGTCAATTAAAATTTTCTATAGAAACAACTTTACCTTAATGTAGTAAATCCCAAAGCCTACACACATCCATTAATATGACAGAGTGCTCTCAACTTCCTGAGTCCCACCATCATTTTAAACTACACACCTATGGAATGTGTGCACATCACAATTGAGACCATGTGTGTATGACTGTGTCTGACGTCTGCCAGCCATTTGTATACTCTTCATAATGAAAAAAAAGTGCTCAGGTTGACAGTAAACCAAGCATGACAACCAAGGAGGGCTGATACAGAAATGCAAGAAAAGACATGAAAGCTTAGTCGGGAGCTGTGTGGAAGATGATTTCTCCCAAATGAAGATGTCAGCGAGGAAGCCGCACTTGCATGTCTCGAGTCTGTAGTAACAGCGCAAAGATATAAGCAAAGGAGCATCACTGTGCTAATAGTTTGTTATGGAGTCTATGACATTAGTTGACAGAACTGGGAAGCGCTGGGAATTTAATTGCACTACTGCATATATGTCTGGATTTGTGTTTAATGTCTGCAAAGGTATGAAGCTAAGAATAAATTCACACACATATATATTCACGGTCTTCGTGTCATCCACTAATACCATGCTTACTTAAAGAAATTTGTTTTAGGCGACAACTTTGTTTTAAGAGATACATAATTTAAAACACACACAGATTTCCGTACTTGGTGGTTCTCAATGCAACCTTGTCTCAACAAAACTGTGTTCCTATACAACTAACCTGCATTCTCATTTAGGTTTTGAAAGACGCACAATTTCATTTTTAAACAAACATATTGCCTCATTCATGACGTTGTAGGAAAGGCTTCCAGTCCATGTAAGGAGGCCAGAGGGGAGACAGGAGACGATGGGTCATGTCTCATGTCGTTGTATACTTTCAGTTTTTACTCATTCGTTTTAGGCACCGAAACTATCTGTTTAGTTTTAAGGAGTATATAACGCTTTGGTTGACACCGTCATAAAAATAACAACATATTAGAAGCTTGGTTAAGTTTAGGCACAAAAACTACTTGGTCATGTTCAGGAAAATATAGTGGTTTGTCCGAAAATGAAACCCTTTCACTGGCTATTTCTCAACATGATCATATCATTATCATCAGCCCCAGCCCAAGTACTGTTCCAATTGTATTTCCACATCTAGCCAAGTACAAAGGAAATGGCCGGATTGATTCTTGCTCCACGTAGTTTATTAAAGATGCATCAGGGGCAGACTTGTGTCGCAGCCATGTCATCATGCATTTCACGTCAACTAGAGGCAATGGCCGAGGAGACAACAGTAATCATTTTTTATATACTACTGTTGTTGTATAACGGAATGCAGCTTTAAGATTTTTTTTAAAATAAATATAGCGGTTTAAACTTCAACTTGTGGTCGATTTAACAAAACAGAGCCTGCCTATTAAATTTGCTGCTGTTATTGATGTCTCTGTACTGAGTCATTTTGGGGATCTAATGAGCAAACTTTGGCAGTGTAAATCTCTTTATTGTTTTCCAGGTAAGTCAGTTTGAATGGGTTGAAAGGTAATGTTCATAACTTTATATTGTGATTTAATGCTGTACTGGATCACTGCCTTTGTCATGTGACTGAATTATTTGCTTTTCTTCAATCCCTATAGTACAACTTTGTTTGATTTGTTATAATCCATCTATCCATCTATTATTTATACACCGCTTGATCCTCTGTAGGGTCGCGGGGGGGCTGAAGCCTATCCCAGCTGGTCCTATCACAGGGCCTATTTGTTATAATGGCTAAAAAAAAAACATTTAAGCAACATTTTAAACGAGGGACAGCTGGGAGGCTCTACAGGCGACCAGCAGACTGTGAGCAGCACCTCAATTGCAAGGCTCCATCCATGGCCTTTTTGCCAGGCAGCATCTTTACCAACATGTTGATGCTGCTCCCATCTAACAGTCTCTCCCCACCTAGTATAGGATTGGTTGGCTGAATATAAGTAAGAGTGAAGCAATGGAATCAATGTGTTTTGAAAACATATTTGTGATACGTCAAAAACAAACATAATCTGACAGAAAATGTTTCCCCAAATACATATTGAGAATGCATTTTATTGTATAGGAACATAATCTTGTAGACACAGGGTTGTCAGTGCAGGGGTAGGTTCCTCACAGGGGGTCAAAGATATACCTCAAGGTTTTGTGCATGTGTGAGTGTGTATGTTTGTATGTGCACTCTCACACTAAAATGCTCACATATTCATGCACACAGACACAGATAAACAGTTTGCGTCCCGTGACATGGTCTTGCTTTTATGTATTTCTTGGCCATAAGGAGTCACAATGTTGAGGAATGTTTGGGAACTATTGCCCTGGCTGTAGTAAAAACACTCCGTTTTACGTGTTGCAATTAGATTTCCATTCTTTCTTAACTCTGATTCAAGTTTATCTCCTGAAAACACGTATTAAAATCAAAAAACAGCTGTTCCAAGCAAAAATGCCCTCTCTGTTGAAGAATATTTGTCATACATTCTTGCGAGGATATCAACACCCACATGGTCCTTAGTCATAATTGAACATCTGTGCAATAAACTCTTTGCATGGCTCCTCAGCGACTTCACACATTGATCACCAGTCTTTTTAAAGTGAGACAGGTGTGGATATATATGTATGAGTGTGGCAATAAGACGCCCACTTGGGTGGCCATACCATCACGTTAATTTAAGATGGCAGGAAACATGGAGTTGAAAAAGTGAAAGGCAAAATATTGTCAATAAAATGCATCTCTCACTGGGGCATTCAACATGCAGGAGTTGAAATAGCTACAGACCGAAACACACATGCACACACCAGATTCACCAAAATGTTATTCATGAAATCAGCGAGGTGTTTCAAGCCTGAACATCTGATCAGAGAAGAAAGCAAATGTAACAGTCGGCGTTATTATAAGTCTTGCAACTGTTTAGACTTACAGAGCGTGCTATACTCTCCCCAGTGCCTGCATGACCCCTGACTCCTCCTGCAGCCGGGTGAGAAATCATTTATATCAATGCCTAATGGGAGATTTTAGCTGAATGCCACAACTATGTACTGGAGAGGATTTTCACACAGTGTTATAATCTTGCTCTTGTCATGTTTTATTCAAATGTGCTTAACAAGAGAGGGCCCTGTTAAAACTGCTTTGACAAAAAAGTAGTGGAGGTGAGGCCACGTTTAAAAATGCTCAAATGTAGGTTAAGAATTTAACAGAGCCAAAGTTGTAAGGTGAAAGCAGAAACCAAAGGAAGGTTAGGGGGAAAACAAGTCTAAGGGGAGACAGTGAAGGGATTTTCCATGAACTACATGATGTTGCTGGTGCACCTAGCGGCTGCTGCCTTCAGCTATGCCTCCAGGTAGATACAGTGGTAGTTAGAGAAATGAATACAGACTGGTACTTTTAACATTAATCCCGTGCTTTCAGGACCAGTGCCAGTACTGGTGCAGGTCAGCAGGTTTTGTAAAAGGTCATGGAATGTGTGGATGGGTTGAAGTGAGTTAATTATCTCATATTTCCATTATGGCATGTGGTGCTCTTATCCCTATAGATCCCTATAGAGCTCTGGGTAGCTCATGTAATCCTCGCAGCTGAAAAGTGAGTCATCGCACATACACGTGAACACATACAGAATTTGCTTTATAAATCTAGTGAGGACTTTATTTTCATGTATTTCGTAACCCCTCACCCACACTGTTCCTACTTGTGTGGGCACGGAGAAATAATGACAAGGCTGCACAGATGGTGGTTCTACCAAATACTTTCAACTTTTGTGTTGACTGGTGATATTCCCTTGGTTGAAAGCATCAAAGTATGTTTTTACATTGAGCACTAATCAAATTCATCACCGGTAGTCTACCTTTAATTAAAGAAATGGATTCTGTTTGTAAAGCTGGATCATCTTAAATTCACATAGCTGACCTCAAAAATGTGAGACAATATGTCGTCATGCTGAAAAGCTCCAGCATCGGGGTAATATTACATTTTAGGGCAGGACTTCTCTCGACTTCTCACCGGTGAGGCTGGAAATATCTCGAATGCAGCTGAAACACTGAATCAGAAGTAGATCTTTTCCAATTTTTTTTTTCTTTTCTTAAATAGTTTTGTCTTTGAACCAACCCTATATTATGTTTCTATTCAACTAAACTGCAGCAGTAAATATATGGAGTTGCAAATATTTTAACACTTAAAGTATCCGTGATATTTTTTATTCTTTCTATTAAAATATCTGATCTTGCTGTACAATATTTGCATTGATACAGAAACAACTAGTGTTTAGGGCATATTGTGTTATTTCACCAAAAACTCAGTGTTACCACAGATAGGACTCTGGCCTCTGCTGTGAAAGTCAGGCACTTTGCATCCACCCTAACCACCTCATATTGATTCTGATTGACTTTCTACTGTAAATGGAAAATCATGGCCTCTGTTGCACTTAAATGTAACCGAGAAAACAATTAAGTTGCGTAGAAACTATTGACATTATATAAAGATGGATGAATGCTCAATGATGTCTCCCATAGGTTTCCTCATTGTGGTGGCTCCAGCAGTCTATCTTGGCAGCGACTGACTCCTGCTAACTCCCGGCTATTCCAAAAATGTGCAAAGAGGTGAAGCATGAGGGGAGCTGAGGTGGGCCATGCAAACATCTCCAGGTCATGGACAGCATATGACCTCATCTATCACTTAAAGCAGTCATGCCCCTAATTACGCATACATTTTAAGCGTTAATACAAATTAAATGGGTGACTTATGTAAAGATTCAGGGAGGGAGGGAAATTAGCTATAGTGACCAAAACTGTTTTTCAAACCAGGTTGTTTATTTCTGTTATAAAAGTGGGTTTTCTAATATTAGGTTCTATGGGGATTGACTCACTTTTTGAGCCAGCCTCAACTGGCCATTCTTAGAGCTGTAGCTGTCGGCACGTTTGCTTTATTTTCCAGCCTCACAGGTTGCTGCTCGTTAGGAACGTCATGTCAGCGTCCGCATTGGTCTTTTTTCCTACTCACTGTATATCCTTCAGGGCAATATTTGTCTATAAATACTATTATGAATGTAAAGTATCACTATAATAACAATGTAAAATCAAAAGACAAAAAAGTATAGAAATGAATGGGTCACTTTCGTTATCACCTGAAACCGCAATTACAGTTAGTTTTATGGGTCTATATAGAAAATTTTACTTCATTTTTTAGCTGTCAGGTAACTTCACTGTTTTGTTTCACTGTCAGCAAAAGAGCTCTTAAAGCCCACACTACACTAAGTGTTTAATCTCATGCAGCAGACAAATAAAGTTACAACTATCTGGTGAACATAGTGGAGTGTTTCTCAGCTGAAGAGCCCAAATTTCCCTCAGGAGTAATGATTGTTTTATACATTATAATCTCTTAAAACTTTAATTGTGTTTAACATATCCATTTCAACCTTTCTTAAGGGACAAGGCCTGACACAGGAACTTTTTTTTTTCTGTTCCCACACTCTTCCCCCACATCCAGTCAGTCAGCAGCACGACTTTCACCTTGTTTACTTCAAACACAGACATTTCTGACAGTAATGCAGGACAACTGGATAAACACTGTCATTGGCAGCCCCAGTGTGGCCACACACACATAAGACATACACACAAACGGAGCCTATAGCATAGGAAATTAGAGCGTGTTTGGGGTCCCACATGTTGTTAACAAGGTAAACAGTGCTGGGGGTCAGTTCGGGGTAATAGTGCTGTTTATCGTGGTAGACCAAGCAGGTTGGCCATTGACTTTTGTAATGAGATTAAGACAGATGGGGAGGAGCGGGTGGGAAAGATAAAGCGAATTGAAGGAGGGGGATGAGTTTGCCTCAACTGGGAGGTTAATCTTGAAGTGCAGAGATAAATAATATAGGATGATTTTGAAAGGATCAGGAAAATAAAAGCTATATTTTGGATAAATCCTTCCTATCGCTCCCCGTAGCTTCATTCCGCTTAATTTTCTCTTCATACTTAAATCATTGCTCTGCAGGCATCTTGGCTTGAGCAGGAAAAGCACAGTTGGAACATCAGCGATGACTGTGGTACATTCATTGTGGACCCAGACTGCATTAAGGCATATTATTTAGAAAAGATAAGTTTGAGGGTGAAAAATGTGGATGCAAATTTTTAAACTAACACAAAATAGCAGAAACTCAACTTGTTTGCTTACTTGATCCAGTGCTGATAATCAAATTACAGTTCACAGAAACTGAATGAAACCTAACAAATGCACTCAGAAAACTCCAGTAGCGTTTAACCCTTTCAGGAAAACTAAGAGAAATGACTTCAGGTGAAGAGCGGTGGACCAGGAGCTGGCTCAAGGACTGTGATCCTCTAATTGTCCATGTAATATCTGCTTGCCCTTTATTTGGTGTTGAGCTTGTGAAAATGAGGCAGACCTTCCATCTAGGTAATTTAGTTTCTCTTCTACAGCACATTCACCCTTTGGTGGTAATGAAAAGTTTATAGAGTATTATATGAAAACATTTACAGTGAGGTGTCATCAACACAAACAGCTCTGCCTGTAAAAACGCAATACTTTAATAGCTGTATTGTGTCCTGCCAAGTTTAAATGAATTGTGTGTCAAATTAAGCAACACCTTGTCAAGCTGAAGGATGAAAATAACAATGGACAAAGTGTTTTTCATGTATTATGTTTTGACTTTTTATTAAGATCTGTTCCCATGGCGAGACTGTCTAAAGCAACGGTTTTAATCAACCTTGTTTCTACACAATACCTTCTCCTTATATGAGCCATCAAACCCACTGAGTTTTTATATTGACATTAAAGTTACAACTACTAAAGAAGATGATTTACCTCTATCCCAAAAAAAAATTACTACTGTTTTAGGTCATTTTATTTTCACTCTTTTCTTTCTGATGGAGGATTGCAAGAAATGAAGCAGAAACAAGCATGACTACATGCTGAGGACTCAATAGATCAGTTTTCATCTCACCACCTTCACCTCTGCTCCTCCTTTACTGTCTCCGTTTCTCTCCTTCCTTCGCTCATTTTGCACACCCTTTCTCTTTCTAGCATCTTCTGTCTCTCTCTGCCTGCAGCATAGTTGTATGTTAATCGGTTGGAGGAGGAGTGCAAGGTGTGTTGGGTTTAATCATCCTGAGGGCCGGCTGGGTGGCTGCTGGCTGCTTGTCTGCTGGGACTAATTGGTACAAAACCCTCCCTTGTTCTCAAAGAAAAAAAGAGAGGAAAAGGATAAAGACAGAATCATGTCTGAAACTGCAGGTAATTAGAGCAGCGTGCTAAGAGGAGATCTGACAGAGTTAAGGTGTGAATCTATGTGTGATTTTATTTTACATACATTCATAGCTTCTTAAATGTGAATTTGATTAAAAATAGAGCCCTTCTATATGTACATTGTGTGTGTTTTTATATGTACATCTGCATGTATATGTGCTTTAAGTGCACATCCTGCATTGACACATTAGCAAGCTTTCAGCTGGTAGATGCGATTGAAGGAGAAGAGTGATTCTCTCCTCTCTCTCCAACTCTGTGTGTCCCACGGTTACAGCTGCAGCGTGTGATTCCTCTCCAGTGTCACTTTCCCCTTTAAGATGCCTCTAAGTGGATTTTGATGCAGTGAAACAGAACATGGAGGCCAGTTCTCACCTTGCTAATGCAATCAGTATGTTGCGGAACACAGTGAAGGGCAAATGATACCGACCCCATAGGCATATTAATGGCAACGTTTTAGGTTTATCCCGTCATGAAAAGCAACTAAGGCGCTCTAGTCACATAATGAGATATTTAATTAAGTTGCTGTGTGATGACTGCTCGTCTCTCTTACGTCGGGGTCATGGTCCATGTAGAAATCTAATTAAAAATTTGCCTAATGATCACAATCAAAGGCATTAAAACCAAACCTTTAGATTACATGTGAGATGAAGCTGATGTAGGTCAAACTGTGGAATGGTGCCAGAATGGAAATTTCACAAGAACATGCTTCTGAATACAATCTTAAATGTTCCACTACAAAATAAGAGCAATCCAATGAACACAATGCAAGGACACAGAGACATGAGTTTAGAAATTCAGCTACTTATTCCAACGCATTTAAAATATACTATATATGCACTATACAGAGAGGTGGAATATTCTATATATTAGACCACTATCAAAAATACTTCGATTTTGCATGTGTTCCTAATTTAATACAAAATTTTACAAAAACAGAAATCCATTTTTTTTAACTTATTCTCATTGTGCCTCCACAGGTCATCATGCAAACTTTGCACTCTGCACCTCTGTTAGAGAGATTGGAGGAAATGAGAAATTGCACAAGTGCATGTATTGCATTTTTAATTACAACTAGCACCACCATCGAGTATGGGAGTGAATGAATAATGCAAGGTAAAGCGTCTTTGAGTGTCTAGAAAAGCGCTATATAAAAGCAATGCATTATTATTATTATTATTAGCATGAGCTACCTGGAGGTTTGAAAACTTGCTTTTGAGTCGGACTAAACTTAAAGAAATACGCCACCTAGAATGTCCAGTTTGCAAAGTGCATTAATGACCTCCATCTAGAATATTGCTTGCTAACCTGATCATCGACATATTCTTCTGTGCATGCTAGTTTGTTTACTTTTCTGTGTAGTGTACGTTCGTACTCGAGATGTTGTTGCAAACCATATGAAATGGGTTGTGTCTGAAAGTATCTGGATTGCACGAATTAAATGTCAAGACATACACTGCGCAGCTTTACTAACGTTATGTCTGGCTGGTCTTTTCTTTCAGGTGATTTTGGAGACGTGAAACACCATTTCCAGAAATGTTTATCAAAGCCACAATTAATTAGTTGTAGTTCCAGACATGGAATTGATCTCATACATAGACACATAAAGTCTGATATCACTAGATCCCAGTCTTTGCACCAAAAGTTTCACTCCTCAGTTGGCAGCAGAGCACTGAGTGCAGGAACACCACCTGTTTCCTGAGGTATGCTGTCTTTCTACCTCTGCCTCCATCCTCTGAGTCTTGTCTTCCACTTGATTGAACTCATCTGTTCACTCTGGTTCCAATAATTATGGCTGACCATCAAACTGAAATTACCTACCATCATCGTCATAATGATGCACAAGGTAATCCATCATTTAAGTGCTGAGCAGTCAGCCTCACATGTGAATAAACCCGTGTGTTGGGATGCTATGATGAATATGCCAGTGATTAGGTCAGCTGGCAACTATCCTGGATGGAGATCCCTAACATAGCAAAGCGGTTGTTGTAGGACGTTAATTTCTGTTTTCTCAGTCAGATTCAAAATCAAATGTTTTTGGCAAGTTGCAAGGAGCTCATGCTAATGGTCCCAATACATATCATTTACATGCTGTTTTAAAGTGATTCCTTGTTTCCCAAAATCTTTACAATGAAGGACCAGAGTGCAAAGTTAGCATGATGCCATATCAGACACAATAATGGGGAATATGGCAGGTCAAAATAAACTGGAACTCATGTTTATCAATATAAATAAAAAGTTTAATCTTTAGTATTTGCTTTGCCATCCTTTTGCTGTAATGACAGTCTGTGAGTTGGCATGGACTCCACACCAAAAACCTAATAACTGGGATTTCCTTTTCTATTTTCATCCATTGTGAAATGCAGATATGCTTTAGCCCATCCCATTCATTTGACCTTGTTTCCCCTGCTGATAAGACTAGAGACACTACTCATCCTCTGAGGCCACCACTACACAGCCTTCTATCGACAGGACTTTTGCCGATTGAAGTCTTGCATTTTTTATTTAGCAAATTCTGTATCTGTGAAGAAGATGCTTTTCTGTCTCTCAGTCAGCAAAGCTGTATGTATTGATCTTATGGCGGTTTGCTCACTTTTGTTCTGCATGATCGTGCTTTGGATACAACTGATCTAGTTTTTGCAAAGTGCATTCGTACGTATCTAACCCTGATTTGATGCTGAGAAAGCATCTCTCTGCTTAAAAACAATTTGACTTCTGACACCTTCACTTAGTTCTGACGTCATGTTTCCAACTATCACAGTCCTGTGATCTGTGGCCACAGTCCTGCTGGAAACTTGAGACACAGCCATATTTAGAACAGGTGAATAATGGCTGCAGTGTGGTTTAGGTGAACAAGCCTATGATGAGTCAGTCAAATCCAGCTGAGAGTGACCTGAACACAGCTTCAATGGAAGGACACAGCTCAAGGAAATCTGACTTTTTCAAAGGAGTTAACATTTCCAATGCCACAAATTACCTTCAGTTTGCTAAACTATAAACACTGCTGAATCCGAAATAGTTCTTCATTTTACATGTTAGGACTTCTTGTGTTTTTAAATAATGCTAAATCCCCAAACCTATGATTATTCTCAGGATAACATTAAAATATGTCAGATATTTAGATCCCACTGACCCCACATTGCAAGATGTAGATCTTTGTTCGTAGCTGAAACTCCAATATCCTGAAGCATGAAAAAATAAACGTTTCACTTAACAATATAATTGGGATAGTAATAATTTAAGAGCAAAGTGCAACACATATTGATTGTGTCTCGTAGCAGTCATTAATTTGACAATGGAGCACGGTAGCAGTAGCACACTCTGGATGTGCTAAACAGATAGAGTCAAGCGGCTCAGATGTGTACATTCAGTAAGTGAATATCATAAAACCAAGGGAATAGTCTCATTAATTTACAGTTAACAGTGTTTTTAGGAGAAAGCAGTTAATATAAAATAGGGCAAAACAACTGCACTTAGGCAGACAGGACAACAGCTGCTCCATCCTTTCATCCCTCCTCAGCTGCATCCAACCACACTGTTTAATTCCTGTTATCCTTTGTCCTTCTCCTGTTCTTCCAGATGTGCCCACCCACCCCCGCCTGCCTCCGCAGAGTATTCACCCCAGCCCATCACCTGAGCCACTCACCTGTCTCCGCAGCTGCTCCTCGGTCCCCAGTAGGCCTCCGTTTAAATACCTCCCTACCAGGGTTTGGCAACACGAATCTGCAAAAGATAAAAAACGTGTGATGGAGCTTCCCCTGTGAGGTAATTGAATTTCCTCACACACCCACTCGATTCGGTGACTGGCATTCCTCATGTGGGGCACAGGAATGGATATGACTGCAAACACTGATGCCTGCACTTCCATACACCTGAGACATCAAAACAATAAAAAAGTAGGCTAACATATTGAGCCTTAAATTGATGGCAACAGTAAATTGATATAAAAATAAAGATACATTCCAGATAACAAAAAGGAAATCGTTTGCAATACGTAGAACATTCAAGCAGCATTAAACCCAAGTCCACCTGCATGAGAGCACCTTGAAAACTGACATGATGACACGACGGTGAACTGTGTCACATCCTCTCACTGCTCATAATTGCTCTCCACTTGCCTTTAATTAAAAGACATAATCCCATTAACAAGCAGAAATAGGATTAATACTGCCTCAGACTCCAGCTGCTGCTCTGTAATGAGTGTGAGCGTGAGTGTGTGTGTGTGCGAGTGAATGTGTCTGGTCCCCTGACTCAGAGATATCACTAATACCACATGGGTGATGTGGGTGAGAGGAAACGAGCAAGAAAGAGATGCTAAAGGTTGGTCAGAGAAAAATAGAGAAGAAATAAAAGTATACACGTACAGTATCTATATATAGAACTCAACACATAATTGAAAGATCAAAAGTCCAGTACATGGGTGTCTTTCAATTGTTTGACATTTGATATTTTCATTTCAGTTGTTTGTATAAGTGGTTTGTTGCTGGTAGATATTTTCCATCCACTTCAAAAAAAAACAACTGTTCTGTCTAAAACACTCAATTATATAACAGCACTTTTGTAATACGTACAGAAAAAAAAAAAAAAAAACGCCAAAACACAGAAAGAAAATAGAATGATTCAATAACAAACGAATGTGACGAGAGGTCACAGTCCGTTCCACAGAGACATCCTCCCTCGTCGCCGAGCTAAGGTGAGAAACAATGACCGTGAAAGGATGACATGCCAGCACAACGCCACTATTGTAGAAATAACAAAGGCTGCTGCTGAGCCACAAGGATAAGAGGACACGGTAACAGGGGAGCGTTCAATGTTCCTGAGTCGATTATGTTGTTGTTACCACACAGTGACGCCTCCCTACATCGGTCCTGTCCTCTAATGTACCTCTCGCAAGCCAGCACTTTCCTCATTCTCATGTCTTCCCTGTCATTATCGCATTTTCCGCTCTCCTCTGCAGCACCTCTATTGTTGTTGGAAATGTGTGACTCTTGCTTCGTCTTATTCTACAGTTCAGATTTTTTTTCTTCTTCATGGCAACAGGGAGATTAATAATCAAGTTAAATACTTTTTATTTTTTAATTTATGAAACATGTCCAAAGAAAGAAAACATGTAAGAATACATTCAAAGATTCCTTCCATGCTGGTAGCTTGATGATGCTGCTTAACTCCATCTACAGATGTTTTGTTACAGTTTATGTTTACCAAAGGGAAAGAGGTGCATTGCAAGTCTTATGTAGACATATAAAAAAGCAAAACTGAGCAAAAGAAAATTACTAAGCAATGATCGTGTTGCAAGAACTGTTCCTGAATTGAAGACAAAAATGTATTTATTTGAATCTACAGCTATGGTAGGAGAAAATATTGTTTTATGTCCATCCAGTGTTGAAGATACATTTTAACTGGTGACCATCCAATGCTCATGTGAGGCAGATGTGACAAAGAGCTCAACTGGTACAACCGGTTGTCCATTAATTACAGCCTTTGCAGTTCGACCCCCACATGCCAAAGTGTCCTTGGACAACACACTGAACACTAAGTTGCTGATGGCAGTTGAGTGCCTTACATGGCAGCTCCACCGGCATTAGTGTGTGAGTGTGAGTGTGTGTGTGTGTGTGTGTGTGTGTGTGTGTGTGTGTGTGTCTGTGTGTGTGTGTGTGAATGAGATACACATTGTAAACTGCTTTGTAGAACCTTGCTCAGGTTATAAGGTGCTACATAACTTTCTGCACTTATGTTTACTGATAATTATGTGTTGAACCAAAGCAAGTTCAGCAGCTTGAAAGAAAACAAATTAGTTCCATCAATGTCTGCACAACAAAAGGCACAATTGTAGCTTTCAATGTCACACAGTGACTAATAAAAAAGTAAGTGACCTTGTGTATCATTTTCCATGGCCATCTACTGGTCAGTATTCTAGCAGGCAACTCTGTCAGTCAAGTGTGTGTCCGTGTGTGAGTGTGTGTGTGGGATGTGTGTGTGTGCTTGATGTGTCAGGGTTTGAACCACTGAGTGGTAGAGTTCAGAGGGCTTGTCTGTCCACTCTCCGTGGGCTTCTCTCTGACAAGACAGTAAAGTGACAGCAGCAAAGCGTGGACACATCGCTGACATTTAAGGTTAGACTGATAAATGGGAGCAGAGGCTGCCTTTTGCTCGAAAAATTGGATTTACCTGTCACTGTCACCCGCCAATTATATGATAAATGTTATGTGCTTTCATTAATTACACTGTGTTATAGGCTTTATCAATATGGCACCAGGTTATGAGAAACCTTTACCATGTGTCATCAGTATAGATGACTATGTTTGATTACATAGCAAGAACTAGATACTTGGAATCATTCTGGCTTTAAAAACGTGTTACATTTTTATATTTGAAAATGTCAGCTATCGCCAACTTCAGTCTAGAAATCTCGGTGTGAAACCCCAGGCTTCAGGACATCAGTGAGCAAGCTGAACTCTGGGCATCACAGACCGATCAAACCTTCCTTACGTCCATCCCCATAGAGTCCTAAAGAAGAGAGATCAGTGGTTGCTGCACCAGCCACATCTAATACCACCAAACACTTGATCTGAGGGCACCAATATATCAGAACTGCTTGATGGATGGTTGAATAGCTTCAGAAACTCCCACACCTTTGCAACGTCAGAGTTAGGGCGACTATATCTGACAATTTTTGTAGCTTTCCGTTCCAACTCCACATCGACATCATTCACACCTACTTCATGCAGTGATTGGCCAGATGTCTAGAGCTGGTGTATAAAATAAGCAGGTTTATAACTTCTCTCTCAAAATCTTTTTTTTAATCTCATTTTTCTCTGAGGGTTTCATACATAACAAACCTAAGAAACCAATCTTGTCAACTTGCAGGGCGGTGGTGGTGTCACTCTTCAGAATCAGTTTCTTGTCCAAACATGTCTGGTTGAATCAATGCAATAATAAAACTTCCTACTGTGTAGCATTACAGTGTTTGGGCAGAGTCATAGGAGAACTGGAGTTCTCAAGCTGCAGCAAGAGGGGAGAGATGAGTTAAGAGAGGCAGGGACTTTATAGAGCTGCATGATCTCAAGGAAGCAAAAGTATAGAGTTACACTGATCAGCCACAGCATTATGACCACTGACTGGTGAAGTGAATAACATTGATCATATTGGTACTATGTGGTGCTCTGCTGGTAAACCTTGGATTTTGGCATCCGTGTTGATGAGACTTAGACACCCAAATAAACATTGTCCCAGAACAAGCACACTCCCTCATGCAAATGGAAATCCCAAATGTCACTGGCCTACCCCCGCAGGAAAATGCACCCCACCACATGGCAAAAACATCAAACAATCAGGAACATCTTGAGGAACATGACAATGGCCCAAGATGTTGATTTGACCTCCAAACTTCCTAGACCTCATTCTGATCAAGCATCAACAGGATGCAGTGGAACAAGTCTGATTGACAGAGGTCCCACTGCACAAGCCAGAGTACCCAAAGGATCCACTGCCAACGTCCTGGTGCCAGACCCCATAGGACACCCTGAGAGGTCCTCTTGTCCATGCTGTCACAACCTGTCTCAAAGTGTGTGACAAAAGAGGAAGACCACACAAAGTCTGCAAATTAAGACATATTTAATTCAGGAAAAATAAGTGTATAATACAATATATTTGTGTTATCAGTCAATCAGTGTGTCTGCAATGTCTGTGTGAGTGAAAGGTGTGTGCAAATGTAGAAAACCCAAAAGAACAACAAAATGCAATGTCTGTCAGCAGGCCAGGAAAAGAGAATGAGAAGCTGCTGCAGGTCTCATTTATAGCCTCCCAGTCTCTCCTACTCAGGTGTGCAGCATCACTGCTAATGCCTCAGCTCCACCAATCAGCCTCCTGAAACAAAGGGAACACACAGCCAACAGCATACAGGACAGGGCCAACCTTGGGGCCGTCACAATGCCCAATGTTTCAGAGCATTTTTGACCACATAAGGGGGACCAACACAATATTAGGCCGGATGCTCATAATGTTTTGCCTGATCGGTGTATTATCTGTACTTTACCAAAACAGGGAAAATCTGTTATGTAACAGCCAAGAAATGTT
>OMNN01032129.1:0-11127 GCA_900302755.1 Chromis chromis | reverse complement strand
ATTTACCATTTTTTAGTTCCTAATTTATAATAATAAATGGAACATATGTGTACAATAATGATATTTTGTGTGATTTCTACAGTCAAATGTTGGAAAAGACCAAATTAACATCTGTGAAAATTTCCATTTGTCAAAGATTTTTGATGTGGATGTTCACAGTTTCAGCTTGTTTTTTTATGATTAAGAAGTAAAATTAAGACATTTTTCTGTGACTTGATACAAGCAAGATACTACGTACACCGATCAGCCACAACATTATAACCACTGACAGGTGAAGTGAATAACATTGATCATATTGGTACTATGTGGTGTTCTGCTGGAAAACCTTGGATTTTGCCATCTGTGTTGATGAGACTTACACACCCAAATAAACATTGTCCCAGAACAAGCACACTCCCTCATGTAAATGGCAATCCCAAATGTCACTGGCCTACCCCCACAGGAAGATGCACCCCACCACATGGCAAAAACATCAAACAATCAGGAACATCTTGAGGAACATGACAATGGCCCAAGATGTTGATTTGACCTCCAAACTTCCTAGACCCCATTCTGATCAAGCATCAACATTATGCAGTGGAACAAGTTTGATTGACAGGCCCCATATCTATAGGAGAAAAATATGAGAAACATAGCTGACAAAATCCAAACTAAAACGAGGCTGAAATGAGAATCACAATGTTGTCTCCCAAGCTATAGAGGAGCAAATGTTGAGCAGTAACGTTTTCCTGACTGTGTTCCAAATCACATACTTTTTTTTCACTTTACTACAGCTGCCCTCACAAAGTACATGCTGTTTCCTGCAGTATGCAAACAACTGGGAGATGCTACTTTGTCATAATAATGCACCTTTAACTTTAACCTTCACAGTTCATAATGCTAATTTAAACTCTTATCAGTTTGTGCAAGTTCAGTGGCTCAAGCTTGTTTATTTGAGACACTGTGGCGTATGTAATGGAATATTGTGTGTCAGAATGGCCAGTAAAGCATGCTGGCTTGCATACTGCAAAATCTGATCAGATAAAGTAGGACATCTACAACATTTGATGTACTATGTATTGGGACATACTAAATCTTATTTTGACACACTATATAGAATGGTAGTATGGATATTGCAACACGCCTTTTGCTTTTACTAAGATAGTAGTCATCTAAACCAATTAGCTGTAACAATAAAACCATTGACAGGTGAAGTAAATGACATCAAACATATGGTTACATGCAATGTTCTGCCGGGTAACCTTTGGTTGTTGCATTTGTGTGGGTGTTGTTTTGACATGTATTTTTGCAGATTGAGCACACTCCCCGATGGCGGCAGCACTCCCCAATGGCAGCAGTGTCAATGCAACCCTCCACGTCAAAAACCACTGCTCAGGAACAGCTCGAAGCAACATGACAAAGAGCCTGAAGCACTGACTCTGCCTCCAAACTCCTCAGATCCCAATCTGATAGAGCTCGTGATGGAACAAACCCGATCCATGGAGGCCACACCACACATGCCACTGGACCAAAGGATCCACTGCCAACATATTGGTGCACCAGACACCTCCAGAGGTCCAATACATTGTCAAGAGTCATACTTAAAGTCTGTGGTTATTCCTCCTTTACAAATTTCCCTTTCATTTTTCAGTAACCCCTTTTGCCCTGTATACATGTCAGCATTCATTATGTTTCCCCACCTGTTTCTGCAGGTTTTTCCACGATTTATTCCTATTTGCAGGTACAGGTTACAGCACCAAAACTATTAATTTGGTAACACTTTACAATGTGATGTACAAAAACATGAGTAATTGGTGAGAGATGACTGAGAAATGTATTAAGTAGTTCCTAAACAATGCAGCATCCAGGATAATACAGTAGATCATGATGAGATACTAAAAAACAGACTACTTTCTAGTGAAAAACTCAACAATAATGCAGGAAAAGGTACCTTCAGTCACAGCATTGGATACTGGAGTCTAGCCGGCAGTCAGAATGTGAGAGATCAAAGGTCACTAAGGAGACAAGGATTTACATAATTCATGTTGCTTGTTAGGTTAATGCTCATTTTGCTTTCCCTGAATTTTGCGAGACCTTGAGTCTCTCTCCTCATCTGAAAGCCCAGGACATCTGCTTACAGGCATTAGATAAAGATAATGAACACTGCATTCTTGAATTTAATTTCAGCCAGATGAGAAGGGTAATTTAATTTCTCCAAATTCAGAGGTAATTGGTAGTAACAAATACAGGAGCGTCCTCTCAGGGTAATACTCTCATGTCTCATGTATTTGCCAGTAGATAGATGCTCAAGAAAGTATAATAAACCCTCTTTGTCTGAATTTAATGACCAATACCTGACAATAGAAGCTTTTAATGTCAGCGTATTTGTTTCTGCTGTAGGTGTGAAAGGATTTTTTTCCTCTACTGCAGTGGTGGTCGTGACAGCAGTGTGTGTGTGTGTGTGTGTGTGTGTGTGTGTGTGTGTGTGTGTGTGTGTGTGTGTGTGTGAAGGTTATATAACACAGAAAATGAAATGTTGCATGTTTACTGCTGCCTCAGCATGTTTTTCTCTTATAATGTGTACGTGTGCCACAGTATAGGTTGTAATCCCAGACAAATAACAAACGTGCTCCAGAGTAATTTTCCATCAAGCTCCATCTTTATTATTAAGTACATTTCACAAATTAGTTTGTCTGAATTATAGGCTGCTGCATTCCAGTATATTACAATTTTTACATTATTGTGGTCCAAAGAGAATACACAGGGAGAAGTCCAATACACACATTGCTAAATTTAAAATGCATGCCCACTGCAAGGGAATATAGGGCCTGGAATATAGATTATCAGACCACATGAAAGATTCAGATGGAGGAATGGAACAGAAGTTGAATTTTACAAGAGATGACGTGTATAGCAGAAGAATGAAAAAACATAGTAAGTTTAGTTTACAGGAATACAGTTGTATACAGTTGTGAACTAAAGTTTACATACACTTGTAAAGACCAAGTATATCATGTCAGTCTTGACTTTCCAATGATTCATATAACTCTTAATTTTCTATGATGGAATCATTGAAACACATGCGTATTTCACAGACAGAGACAATCATGTGAGTGATTACGATTGACTACAGCTGGTGACTCCTGCGAGCCAATTAAATAGGGCCAATTCGATACACTCATTGGAGTCTTCTGCAAACACTACAGTGGAAAAGTCCAAGAAGCTCAGCAAAGATCTGAAAAAGCAAATCACTGACTTGAACAAGCCCAGAAAGTAACTCGAGGCCATTTCAAAGATGCTTAAGATCCCAAAATCATGTGTACAAACAATTGTTTGAAGGTATACCAGTACACTTGTGTCAACGGTCATTCACCCAAGAATAACCAAAAAGCAGGTCTGCAATGAATTTGAAGCTGCTGGAAAACAGATGACAGTGTCAAGTGTGTGAGACAGGGTTGTTAATGCAGAATAAGATTATCTCATGTAAAATGCAGCCTCTAGCAGTCCTCCATCTGAAATCGTATGTATGGTTTTTATAATTCAGATCCTTGGCCTTATAGATTCCCTTGTGATGGGCACCGACTTCATTAACCTTAAAAGCCATGAGTTTCCCACTGTAAAATTCATCATATTTATCAATAATTCATACATTTATTGTCATTCTCCCTCTTGTGCATGACAAACACACCTAAAATTAAAGCAGCAGTGTAAAAATCTCATCCTCCTACTTTTCTCAGCACTGCAATTTGTCAGGCACTGATAACAGAAGGGCTTTTGGTAATATACTGGCATGCAGAAGCCTATAATTCAGACAAACTTTGGCAGAACAACTCTCTAGAAATTTGTGCAGCACTGATATCGTCCAAGGAAGATTGAGTGTTTCATTAAAAATCTAGATGAGCATGTGAAGTATTAAAACAATAAAAGATTTGAATCTGAGTAATGAAATGTGTGCTGAATTTTGGTGCACTGAGTTTCTACTACGGTGCCTGTATTTTTAATATAATGAATATAAACTGTCAGATTTAAATTATACACAAGAGCAAATTCGCACTGTTCAATTTAGAAGTAATGCAATTACTCTAAGATTATATAACTTAGATTCATTTGCAGAAGTTTTGTTCTTGCAGTGAGAACGTGTACATATTCTTCTCACATGTTTTTGATGTATGCCTCACTGTCTATCGCTTTCTTTTTTAGACTGTAATCCTTTCTCTGATCGCCAAGTTATTTATCTGTAGCATCAGAAACTTTTCATTGCTGTACCTTCCTCCATTGATACAATTGTTCCCCTTTTCAGCTAAGGCAAAATAATCACTGCGGGCGGACATATCAGAATTGTGTGAACTCGTCTGGCAAAGGCTTGGATGTAATTGATGTTCATTAATGTGTAAAACTACTGCACTTTAGTTTTAAAGGTCCCCTATTGTTCCCATTTTCAGCAACGTAATTAAAGTCTCACATGTGCCCAGAATGAGTCATTCAATTTTTCAGCTCCAAATCCTGCAAAGATGGTTAATTTCACCACAACTGTATAACCTCTCGTTTTAGCCCTGTTCTTAAAGGGCTGTCTCAGTGTCTGTTGCTGTAAATTCAGGAAGAAGACTCTCTCTGCACGAAGCAAAACAGCTGACCGAATAGCAGCTAACACAAATGTGAATGTGTGAGACCAACGCTCTCTATTGCTTTATTATATTTCATGAAGAAATTTTCGATGAATTAAGAGGAAATTTTCAATTTAAAAAGCCATTTGCTCGTACTATGAAGAGTAGATGTTTATCAATATGTGGGGTAAACTTATGGAATAGTCTGGATGATGATGTCAAAATGAATACAACCGTAAAGCAATTTAAAAAAGAATACAAAAAAAGATTGCTTGGAAAATATAATAATGTGTAAAATAAATGTATTCTGGAGTTTCTAAAGAGGTATAAAAGTATAAGATGTACACAGGAAACAATAAGATATGAGATGTATATGTAGCGGGTAGGAGTTAACCCTAACCCTAACCCTGAATATGACACATATGTACATGTGAGCACAGAGAGCAGGAGAGAAGCAGGCAGCAAATGTTTACAATTTTTTTTTAAAGCTAAACAACAATTGGTTTCTCAGTTCCGACTTAGAAAGAGAACAAAATTCTGATCACCCTGTAAAGCTGGTATCTAGCTGAGAGTGGACCAGAGGAATACTGGTTGTTTTTAACACACACAAAACCCAATAAAAATGAGTTTTCACAATATGGGACCTTTAAGTGATATTGCTCATGAGTGAACTTCTGTTGTGTATTGTATTGGAGTTTTACAATAAATGCATTTTTGCAAAAGAGCACATTTAAAAATATTGTTTGTTTTATTTACTTTATTTTCTCAAGATGAAAAAGTCTCAACAAAATAAGCCTCCATAATCTCTATAACACTTGTTAGCTGCATCAATTCATTGTTCTTTTTTTTTTTTTTAATGGGATATGTTATTATTAAATAAAATATAGCACATCACTAGTCTAGGTTGGCAATACTCCATAAATAAAAATGACATTCTGGCAGTATATTGATTATTCAAATGAGTATATCTAAAATGAATGGGAAAATAATGACAAGCCCATACAAGAAGACTGTATAATAGCTAGTCTTTAGTAAATGTTGTTGGGTAACAGCAAACGTATATCTAAGTTAAAATCTAATTTACCAGAGATTCTGCAGCCTTGTAGCGTCCTCACAATATTGGACCTCATTACTGTTCAACCTCACATTATGCGTTGGCTCAATTAATGCAGCTCGGGATGCCATCAGTGTCTGCGAGAGAAACATCTTCAATCATAGTCCAAACCTCTTCCTTGGAAATTGATTTTGGCAATTAGAGAGACAGCTACGTTTGTTGGAGAGCTGTAAACAACATGTCAGTCTCACTGCTAGAGAACATCTTGACAACATCATGCAGCTGTTGGGATATGAAGAAGAAACTTCGGAGAAATTACCAAGTTCATGCGGCTCTGAAATACAGCATCTGTTGCTGTAGCCGTCGAGTTATCAGCCGCTCTGCAGGTTGGCAGCTACATGTGCACTTGAAAAGAATGAACAGCCCACAGCACTAATGTTTCACTGTAGTGTGAAGAGATTGTGAGAGCGAGCTGTCCATCCTCACTGCAGTGGTCTTTGAGCTGTAGCAGTGAGAGGGAAGACGTCGCGTCAGTAGAACGATGTTCTTCAGTAGAGGTTGCTCTGCTCAGCACCAACATGAGACATGAGCATTATCCCTGAGAAGAATATGTTCCTTTACTTTCACTGAATTCCTCTAGTTTGTTTTATCCTCTTTTGTGTCATGCTGAAAGCTTGTTTTAGAGAAATACCAGGGCCATTTCTTTTGTCTTCTTAGAGATGTTGAAAAATGCATCAACAAAAAGGGGCTTTTTACCAATGTGTGTAATACGGAAGCAAGGTGGGGACTTACAATTCAGTTGCCCAGCAACACAAGCTGCAGTTATTGCACTCTTTTTGCTATGATGCTTGGTGTCAGGGATATTAAAGGTGCAAAAACAGGTCAGTGAGTCATGGCCCAAACACTCCATTTCTCATGCACTTTGATTCCACTTCAAATCTGAAAGCATGTCAGGAAATCCAATAGTAGAAGTCAAGTATATTCTTTGTTCAGTGTTGTCTCGACTATAAAATGTGAGGAAAATAATTTGTTGTGAGCTTTCAACATCACAAATCAGGATTTTTTTTTAACACCTTAGTATCCCACTTGTGCTTTCATATTACTGCTACATAGCAAGTGATGTTGCCAAATGTAGTATCACAGTAGCTGCATAGACACTACTTACACTACAGACAGGGCTGGAAAAAAAATGTATAAGCTGTGGTCCTCTTTCAGAGAGTTTTACAGCAGATCTATTTTTCTTTTGCTGCCTACACTTGGACAAACCAATGTCCACTTGGGCTGTAAAGAATAAAAAGGATTATCTGCACCTACAATTTTAAGTTTAATGGCACAAGACAGATTTTTTGAGACCATGCGAGCAGGAAGACACATGTACCAACCCCATCTTCCCACAATTTGTGACACAGTTACATTATTATTCATGTAAATGTAATGAACCCAAAATTTGTTTGCACTAACACTAAACATGAATTTTGAATCCTTGCATCATTGGCCGACAATTTAATTTCTATGTCTAATCAACACAAAACACAACTTTTAAATCACAGGAAGTAATGTGAGTCGTGTCACACCAGACTTGTCGGGTACCAGACTTGGTGCTTTCTGCTGATACTATCAAGTACTGATTTACTTTATACCAATCAATGCCACATTTCAGAGCGCATCAGATGAAGCAGCAGAGTTTGTTAGAAAGAAACTGGGAAAGTGAGACCCATCTGTGAATGTGCAGGATGGACACTCAGGAGAAATAGCTTGGGTCCACTCTGCTCCTTCTTCTCCTCAAGGACAGCTGATGAGCCTGAAGGGTTGCTGAGGTTGATGTTTTAAGTGCAGTGCTGGAGGGGATGGTTGGTTGGATGGAAGGAGGAATGGATAGAGGTGAATGGCTGTTCAATATTAGTTATAGATGGATGGCTGCGGGACGAAGAAGGTTCTGTATTGACTGTGGAGTCTTGGGCTGGGGGACGATGGCTGTAGCTTGTCAATTGTGGATTGTTGGCTGGGTGATAATGGCAGGTCAAGGATGGAGAGCTCACTGGTTAGAGGGCTAGCAATTATAAGGTGACTCTGCTGTAGGAAGGGGGGAGGGGACCGATGCTGCTGGCTCAGCAGGAGAGACTGGAGCTCAGCTCTGGAGGAAGTTTCTCTGCGACATCCCAGCCATGAAGCACCATGTTAAAAGCCTAGCTCCGCTCCTGTGCCTTTTCTTCTCCCTGTACTTTTCTGTTTTTAAAGTGGTCCTTCAAACTCTTCTACCTTGTGCAGCAGAGGTTCTCTACTCAGAACACAAGATGGATAAGACACATCAATTTAATATGTTTTACCTCATCAACCCACTTGAAACATCAACAGCCTTAGAAATGGCTCTCCAAGCTGAGTTCCATTTTGCAGAATTGTGGTAAGAAGACAGCGAAGCATCATAAAGTATGAGATAAGCTGACAACACAGTTATGAGGTTTTCTTTAAACGGTAGACGTCACCTTCTTCACAAACTTTCCTGCTCACAACTGATTGGACGGATGCTTTCAGTTGGGGCCTGTCTGCTCCTTGACTTCAAATCGGAACAACATGGCAGTTTGCTTGGAAACTTTCTCTTCTATTATGGAAATGTTTGAGAAGAGAAACAAGCTACGCAATTGCTGAATCTGTCTTCATTTTACTTGAACAATGATTAGTTTAAATGTTTTTTGAAAGTTTTGTGAGGCCTTGGATCACTTTCGATGCTCCTCATTTGCATAAAGTAGCCGAGACCTTACCTTTATGCAGATGAGGACTGGGCATCAAGTGGGCAACAATACACCCCATTTCTCGAAACGTGACCCAATGCTACCAGAATGCATTACAGGGTGTTTCACAAAGACAATCACTGGGAGGCATTGAAGTGATGAATCCCATGGACATGTACCATTAGGGTTGACAGATTCATGCCCATCCTCTCCAAGAGGTGGCGCTGCTCTTTTATGCAGCAGGTTAAATCAACGGCCAAAAATGCATTGATTTGAAATTTGTATTGGTGCAAAGGATGTTTTGGTTCTTTACCACTGCCGCCAACACGGATAATAATTCATATTACATAACTTTTTAACACTTTTTCACAAATTGCTATGAGACTTGGCTGCATGGACCCACAGGAGGAGAGGAGATTGCATTTAATCTGCAGAAAAAAAAGAGCTTTGTGGTTATAACCGTATCATAAATCTAGTCTAAAAGACATTCCTTATTAGAGCAGTCCTCAAAGGCTTGGCTTAACAGACTGAGATGGTCTTGTTTCCTTACTTTGAATGTAGGCATTTAACAGTAGACATTGCTGCAATTTATGAAACAAAATCTAAAATTAGAATGCATGTCACCAATAATGTGTTTTCCAGTTTGCTTTAGTTTTTCATCAGACCACAATAAGAAAACGTCACACTGTAATTTCTATTGTGAGCAGCTACATGAGGTGACGGCAGCAAGATAGACAATGTCACTGTGGCAACAGCATCAGAAAGGAGATAACTGTTGATTAACTTATTATACAGACTGTTTTCAGATAAACAGGATTAACATCAGGTTAGCCCATATCTGCCAGTTTCATTTCCACGCAGAAAGCACCTGCTTTCTGGTGTGGATGGCAAGATGGCAGAGAAACCTGGAGAATAACTGCAAACACGTTTGATTTTGCCATTCCTGTTCATTGTGTATGTGCCTGTGTGCGACAGAGTAAGCAATATCTGCTGTGGCCTTTATGGACTGTGATCTAACACCCACACTATTCATATAGCTGATGTGCAGCTGCAGAGTGCAGAGTGTTTGAATAGAATGTTTAAAAAGCAGCGATATAAATGTCTGGCCTTTGCAGCGGCACAACTTGGGAATATAAAACACCCTCCACTCAAATCAAATATACCGTAGGTGAAACAGAAGTATGGGTTTTTGAGCATATTATTAGCTTAGTTTGACAGACAGAATATAATGCAACTCACATTTTAGTGCATTTAATTTTTTAACAGTGTTGTTGGAGAAAGACCCTAATCACAGGCTTTTATGATCTGGATTGTGCAAATACTTTTGCATGCACACAAAAGCCCCTTTCCAAGTATAGTCTCTGCCACCAAGATGACTGTGTTATACAACAGATAATGAGCTGTTGGGCTGCTGTGGGTTGAAGTCTCCACAGGGAAATGGGTAACCACAAAGTCAATGTGATAGGGAGAGAAGGAGGTCTTCAGTGGGTGCTTTCGTATCAAAGCCACACCACTTAATAGTATCCTTGGGCAAGAGCTTATTATACAAGGTGCAAAACCTCATACATGCTCCTGTAGACTCGCACTCAGATGTCTAAAAACATCTGTGTTTTTCAACAGAGCTTTTGCTGTTTGTGTCTATAGCAACATCCTCTTTGTTTAAAACGGGTATCAAAAAGATCTTTTGTGCCTCGGCGTTGTTGTTCAGCAGTTGTGTCTGCGGGGAAGGACGAGGTGGGAGTTAGGTATGAGAGCCCAATTCACTTGAATGAATTCCCCTGTTAAGCTCTCAGACGTGTATTGATTGGTCTGTCATTGTCTCTGACATCTGTTTGTCACAAGTTGCAAGAGCTAAAGTGCAGCTTGTCAAGTGTGTGTGTGGTCCAGGTGTTACTCATGTTGTGGGGACCTAGATGTGTTTACCCAGTCACATTATGGGGACCAAAAAGCTGGTCCCCATAATGTAAAGAATTGCATTTTAAGGTGATGTGTAAAGGTCAGGGTTAGGCACGTAGCAACTATGGTTAAGGTAAGTTTCTAGGATATAAATTCAAGTCAATGTGATATCCTCTAAAGTCATAAATATATAACTGTGTGTGGTGTGTGTGTGTGTGTGTGTGTGTACCTACCCACAAACAGATGAGACGAGACTGAATGTGACAGTCAGTGGGGAAGTAGACTCAGAAAATGTAGTAAATCAACCAATTATTAAAGCCATCCCTTTCCCAAAGACACCTACTTAATTAATGAATCAATCTAACTGTAGCAGTGAAACCCAAACCACTAGAGAAAGATGTCATTCTGTCAGCTTTATTAATAGGTCCTATAATTTCCCCACACAAAACAGCATTATTTAAAAAGCTTACCTAATGTGTTTTTTGTCAGTGCTGCTGTGTGTGTGTGCATGCACCAACATTTGCTTGCTCTCTGACAACCTCCCTGTCAAACAAACAACCCCAGAGGAAAGGTTTCTTATTTTCTTTGTGACAGGATGTGGCGCTGATCCCATTATAATCTTGGATCCTGCAGAGGGAGAAAAAGCAGAAAAGAGCAGAGCCATTGTTAAAAACAATCGGAGAATGTTTGTATGTATATTAAATTGTTTTATTTTATTTTATAAATGAATGAAATAAAGAATAAATGAAATGAAAAACAGAAAAAAAACACCTGTAATGTCTATTATCACAAAAGCAAATAAAAGTATAGATATTATATTATAGTGAATAATATATAGTGAATTTTTTGAGGGGAGAAATGGTGT
>OMNN01032128.1:13623-23734 GCA_900302755.1 Chromis chromis | reverse complement strand
GTGTGTGCACAAAAGCTGTAGAGTGTGTCCACATGAGCGGCTTCACTTTCAGTCCATTTACCCTGTAATGTTGACCAGCTTGGGCCTGTAAATGCATACAGGGCCTGAGTGGGCTTTTCACTTGAAAATTTCATCCTATCATAGCTAATGGACAGTAATTACACCATTCAGGACACAACACAGGCCCTTTTATGCCATTGTAACTTTGGAAACATTCAAGTAATACTGCCTCTTTTCCCCTTTCCCTGCATCAAAAGCTGTGGTAAACTAATAAGAAAGTAAGTACTTTTTATTTTAGCTGCTTCATAACATCAGCAAGTAGTGCTTTGATGAAATCTGAGATAGGTGCATATTTAAAAACTGGCCTTTGAAAGTATTTTTACAGGTCATGTCTGAATTTCTTTAAGATAAATGACTGGCTATGAATTGTGGTAAAATGTTGTGGTATGCCACTTCATCGTGTTTCAAAGACCACCAACAATGTACTCCAATTGAAGAAGCAAAAGCTCCAAAAAGGCGACCTGCAGACCACAATCCAGGGGTGAAATTATATAAAAGTGTACAAGGCTATTGGTGGAAAGAGCCATCATGCCTTGTCAACTGCACCTGTATAAATAGAGGTTTAAAAATGTATGCTTACAGTTGTTATATCATAAATGAGGCACTGCGCTGCTCATTCAGTCTGAATGGCAAAGGATGAGAGGTGCATCCACATATATAGATATATATATATCTATATATGTGTGTGTGTGTGTGTGTGTGTGTGTGTGTGTGTGTGTATGTGTGTGTGTGTGTGTGTGTTCAGATTGTTTCTATAAAATGGTTAAAGTGTTTATGACACTTTAAGGCATGCACGTTAGCCAATACCTCTGTTGCTTCCCAATAAAATATGTAATGATGTTTTATTTTTACAGACTTACACATGGACTGTAAGGAATATCCATAAAAAAGAGGAAGAAAAATTTAGCAGCAATGTGTGTTTTGGTTTAGAAGGATCGAATAGTAATTTATGACTTTTGGGAGGTGAGTAGGGCATGGCCTGGCTTAATGCAATCCATATCGATCTTTATCACCCCTACTTCCTGTGCATATGATATCCTAGACCTCCCTCGGCATGCTAAAAGCCCTCTCTCTCTCCATTGTTGCCTCTTGCTCAAATTCTCTGTCTCGTTTTCTGCCTTTGTCACTCAAACATTTTCTCTCTCCCTCCTCCTCCTCCTCCTCCTCCTCATCTCCCTGAGCTCGAAGGCTTCGTTACCTTGAACCCTGTGTGGATTCTGTCAGTTCATCCATCAGCCCGTCTGCGGGGCTGAGGTCAGAGTAAATCTGCCAAGGCCAATGTGAAGAGGCTGTGGCATTACCTCACCCGCCAAAGGTCATCCTCTTAGTGCACAGAAATGGTTCTGTCAACATATTCATGTACCAGGGGAGCCACCGTGCAACTATCTAATACTCTTTTAATGGTGCCTGCAGTTTCCATCTGCTGATCTGATGATGCAGAGGATTAGTACAAAGTGCATTTTATGATCGACAGCTACTCCGGCCACAACCTGTTGGCTCTGTCAATTTTTAATACACTAAATACTTTCCTATGAGTTGCTGAAAACAGCAGGATTGGATTTTTTTGGGTGTAACTTTATTCTTTAGCTTCCAGCGACACAGCAACAACGACACAGGGTGCAATTAGCACAGCCACACTGGATTGACACTTTCTTTGTTGCAGTAGCTAATTTGAATGTTGTGGATCTCGTTTTGGTCTGAAAAAGCCATTATGTGGATCACTGGTATTTAGAAGCCTGTAGTTTATCGTTCCTTTCAAGTAATGACCGTACAAGGGGTTTTTCAAGTTTAGCTTTTGCTCATACTGTATTTTGTCAGTTTGTTTTTTTAAAGAAAATGCCTCTGCAAAACATCTGCACTGTAGAATTATCTCTTAATTTATTATGACAAAACTAAACATTCCAAGATATTTCTTCTTCTTCAAAAAACAACAACCCAAAAAACAATCTTGTGTAGTGTTTTCATATAGGAGTAATGCATATAGATGTTCATTTGTGGACCTTGAGTTAAAAATGACTGCTGAATGGATCAGAACTGGTCTTTCCTTTTCATTGTTTTTGTCAGTTGCTCCTTCAATTAAACTGCAACAAGCACTTAATTTAAGCCCTGAAATGAAATCAGTTGGAAGGTACTTGAGGTGTTGTCTGTTTATCACTCAGAACATGTACCTTCTTGAAAAAAGTGTAAAGCTTCAAGGTGCTCAGTTCCTAATCAGACTCAGACTGCTGTCTGGGCATGAAACCACAGCCCTGAGGAAAGGGTCAATAGACTGTACAGAAGAATAATTAATCTCCTTATTCCACTCAATAGAGGTTCAGCAGTTTAATGTGGCTATCTATCCTATCTGATCTGATGATGAATGGCAAACCAGTAACGGTAGCCTAAATCAAATACAGCATCTAACTGTTTAAACAGAAGTAAATCATTAAAGTTTTGAAGAGGATTTTTTTTCTCCTTGTGCTCTATTTACAAAACATCAGTGCTCATTCAAATCTACTGCGCACTCGGTTATATTACTTGTTAAAAACTAACTATTAACTTGAGCAGTTCAATCTTGTGTGACTAAACTTTTCAGGTATACTAAGTTTAGTGAATGGCACTTATTTGGATATGCCAGACACTTTGTCTGTCTACCTGTCCATCTGTCTGACCAGCCTCGCCTGGCCCTGGCACTAAATCCATCACTCCACTGTAGCTCTCCCCTACCAATGCCTCCATAGCTCCATTACTATTCAGTACAGCATGGATCCACACAAACTGATTATGCCAATGTTCAGCAAGGCCCATTGATTGCTGAGGGAAGCAAAGGCAGCAGCCTGGGTCAGCCTGAGGTTGGACCTGATGCACTCTGCCAGTGACATCTGAAGCCGGGAGGTGGGGAGTTGTTAGAATTACTTTCAACCTCAGTTATTTGCTTGTGTTGAGCACAAATCCGCTTATCAGCAATGTGTGGCACTTCATGTTTTTACAAGCAAAAACTTATCTCCACAGCATTTGTCAAAGAAGAGAGAAAGAACAAAATTCCCACGAAGGAAATTTATGAATCATGTAGACGTCTTTCAACTTCCTCTTGCACCAACGTTCGTTCACAAATAAAGTCATTTTCATTCAGAAACTTCCACATCTTCCTACGAATGTTGAGGCAAAGTTGAAAACAACTGTTCAATCAGGCAGAAACTACTCATTTAAGTGTGAGTAAACAAGCTCAGAATTAGTTGCACTACCATTTAGTGCCACCATCATGCAAAGTTTCCAACTTTAAGCCAACTTTTAAAATTTTACGTTTCTAAGCTTCAGAGAAAAGAGCTAAAAGGAAATACAAGGCATCTGGAAGGTTAATAAGTAATGGGTGGCATTTGGTGCAGACACAGAGAGCAAAGGTTGGACTTGTGAGGATGCAGATGGTTTTAGAAGGAGTTGCTGTGATTTATAGGAAGGACAGGAAGGAGCACATGAGTGAGGATGCAGCCCAGCAGGGCAGCAACAACAGCAGTAGCAGCATCAGGCTGGCAACATCAACAACAGGCCCCATTATTGATGCTTAAATAATAGATGGGGATGGAGAGATGGAAAGGTAGAGGGAGAATAAGAAGCGAACCAGTAGTAGTGGACGGAAATTAAGGAAGAAAAGAGGAAGGAAGAGGGAGATGAAGTTAAAGAAAGAGTGAGAAAAAAAACCTGCAAGATTCACAAAAAAACACAGAGGAAGCTGAGAAAACTCCCATGTAGGCAGCAGGGAGGGTCAGAGAGTTCAGCAGCAGAACATTTTGACAAGTCTTCCAGCATCGGGGAGGACGTAGACTGAGGTTGTGTTCCGCTGGGATGAGCAGGATGTGATTTAAAGGGACAGTTCGCCCATAAACGCAACACAATAAAACAATGAAGTGTAAGCAAGACGTTTGAAAGCCTCTTAAAAATTCAACTGACTGGTTTCGTAAGTGGGTGTACCCAAGAAGACCTCCCGTTAAAAGTCCTGGGTTGTTTATTGGAGAAGTAAATAAATCTAGGCCTCACAAGAGCTCAATGCCTCAGAAAAGAAACCCTCCTGGCCCCACAAAACAGCTCCACTGGCCTACATTTCGTTGCCTGTCATCCGATGCCAAATTTCCAGCCACACAGTCAATATTTCAATAACTATCCTCTGACGTTAGAAATTAGAGCAAGAGAGCATGGCATGTTATTTGTTAGGAGCTGCCGTATAGAAGTCATGGAAGTACCTAGATGGCTTAATAAACAGTTAACTTTCTGCAGCAGTTCAACCTAGAGAGTTCTTCTCTAAGACTATAGTAAACAAGCTGTGGAAAAGGCTGTAAAAGCCAGTTGGGAGCTGAAGATTCCCTGCAGAGACGTAAAACTAAGTGATTCGTTTGAATCAAACTGCAACCTGCCCGCTATGTTTTTGTTTCTTAGATCTCCTGCAGTTAGTCAGGTCGTTCTGCTTTCAGACCAAAACTGCATTTAGGCAAATTAAACCTCTGGCTGCATGGTGGTATGTCTACTCAGTGCAAAGCAATGAAGAATATCACCAATCTCAGCCGGTTCTGGCAGCCAAAACTATCAAAAGAGGCCGACTTCTAGAGAAAATAATTGGCCGCTATTCTGAGGCTCAGTCAATTATAAAATTGTGAAAACCTCTTGTGGAATAAAAACCACTGCTTCAGAGGCTTTCTTATACTCATTGATTTATTTTCTGTCTCTTTCTTTCTGTTCTCTTTTCTCTGTCATTTTTGTCTTTCAAACTTCAAATCACTCTCCAGAATTGCTGTCCATCCCTTCTCTCCCCATTCCATCTTGCCTGAGATCCCAGTGAATGAGTTTACAACGCCATCTCAGAGTATTTAAATCCCTTCGCAGACCACCCTCACGCTTCCACTCTGCTTCTCTTTCCTTCACCCTGACAGCAGTGTTTTTGATTGCTACTGTACCTCCAGACAAAGCGCAAGTTGCCTAATGGGAGGAAAAGGGAGACTTAATTAACCTTTGGAAAAGGTGGGCTCATCACAGACGCCGACCAATTAAGCACGGACTTCAAACAGGCCACGCTGGATGAAACCTCAGCAGCTCTAGACGGAGAATAAATTAGCTCGACTCATGCAGCCCGTAGATGGGCCAGTAATAACACACGGATGCACTAGATCAAGTTAGGAAAAGTGCAAAAACAACGAAAATTAATACCTAAATGTTAATGAATAAATACTTAATTAAACTAATACCCAATCTAGGGATAAGCAGGAGGAGATTAAGATTTTCAAAAAGTAAAGAAGATCAACTGTAACAGATCTGGAAAGAAAAAGTTGAGTCATTAATACAGCCCGACAAATCGGTTGATATTAGCTTTTCGCTAAAACATTTGTATCTGCCCGTTATCTCAGCAAGTAATAAGAAATGCTGCTTCATGTTTGGCATCATTATGAAATTCTGTCTTCGTTACTTGAAACTGTTGGTTAATTGTCTTGAGAGTCAATTAAAGCATCTTTAAATAATTGTTGGGGGGGATTTTAAGTCTTTTTTTTTTTTGACAATTGCAGCTAAGAGAAGCTGAAAATGGAAAAGAGAACAAGGCAGTGACATGTAGCAAATAGTCTCAAACCTGCGACTTGCCACTCAGAGCATGCACACCTATGTAGTATTTGCCTGAATTACTGGCTATGAAGTTGCCCCAACTGAAGTCATTTTTTTTCGGCAAAAACAAACAATACCTGGTTCAAATTTCCCAAATGTGAGGATTTTTTGTCTTATGCGACAGTAAAGTGATCAACTTGGGTTTATAGGAAATTGTCATTTTTCACTACTAAACTAAATAATTGATTAATCGAAAAGATAACTGGCAGATAAATCACTAACGAAAAGATTATTTTTTTAAGTCTCAGAGCATATCTTGATGAAAAATCTTTAATAACCAAGTTTAAGGTACCCCTATCCAAAATGGCTACTTATAATAACAACTTTAACCAGTTTGTTTACACAGCTTTCAAACTCAAAAATGGTATTGCTATCAGCTACCGAAATCTAAAATTTGTTATTTTCTAGCAAAAGACATCAAAAACCTGAGTGTCCCATGCTTCAGGGTGCAAAACCACAAAAAAGAAAGAAAGAAAGAAAGTCACTTTAAAAATGCCTACTGAATATCAAAACAGCTAACAAATGGTGTTTACCAGGCTGTAGAACCATCATGAAATGAAAATATAAAAGTAGTGAGTGGAGTAGACAGAGCTGTATGCATAATTTCAATCAAACAAGGGATGCAGAGCAATAAAGATGACTAACATTGTATTTAAGAGTTCATTCTGTGCTACGTGTGGTACAGATTTAATGTGTTAGATTGAACGTCTTCTCTCTTTATCCCCTTTCATCTCCAGAGACCTAATTATGACTTATCCTACTGAATGCATGCGCGCACACACACATACACACACACTCATTACACACAATGAAGACAAACATCTCTGAGGCTTCCAGCACCCAGACAGATGCTCCCAAAGAGACAGACATATAGGGATATATCTGATAGTCATTCTGGTGCTACAAAAACCAATGAGCCACAGCAGAGGAGTCCTGGCATGATGTCACTCAGCTAAGCCTTTATATTCACCTCATTATGTTTTAATATATAAAAAAATACACCAAATAACTAAATAAGAAACCCTAAAAGACACAAACGACACTTCACGCACTGTAGTTGCTTTCCTTGCATCATCAACAAGTTCACCAGAGGCTAACTCTGGCAGATTATTCTGAGAAACTAAAACTAGGACATCGAACTGTTAATTATACACACAGCTACATCATTACCAGTTCAGTGCTGACTACTGGGAGGAAGCAGACAGATTAGACTGATCAGACGGATTAGCCATATAAACTAACAGATACAAAGCAAAACAGAACAATATAGAAAACATGGACGTCATTTGTCGTCTGTGTGCTACCGCACTGAGCAGGACTTCAAGGCTTGTAACTTTATCTACAGTGTTTTTGCAATAATGACAAAACTATTTCACTGGATTTGATCACTTTCATCCACTAATATTACTTAATACACACTTGCATGCTATAAATAGTGCAACCTTTTGTCACAACTTCATCTGTGATTGCTGCTCACTACTAAATATAACACTGTAAACAAAAGGGAAGAAATGAAAAATAGACATTCAAAAACATAATTCAAAGCTACAGGGGCAGATCACTGTGGCTCCCAGATATTATTTTTGGAATCCTTCACTTTGTTCTTTGGAGAGTAAGGAGTGATGCTGTTGCAGCTGCTGAGAATAATAAAATATTGGTGCAAAGCCAGAAAAAAAAAAAATCTCCTACGTCTTCAATGCATCAAGCTCTTCAGTGACCGAATGAGTACTGTGCAATGTTTTAATGTAGACTACCATCAGGTTTACCCTCTCTGATGGCAAAAAAGCTAAAATGAAATAAAATAAAATAAAAACTAAAGAAGGCATACATTGGGGTTGGTTTCAAACACTCAAACAAATCGATGCTACAATCTCGCGTCTTTTGGTCAATCAACACATCTCAGCTTCATTCCCTGCAGGTGATTTTTTTTAGTTTTTAAATCCTCCCAAACAGTGCAGCGGTTGGAAAAAGGCTTTGGCTTGGTTCCAGCAGTTGTGGATATCAGGATTTTTCAGTCTACACCAGTGGTTAAAATTCTAATTAAAGCAAGAAGCAAAGCATGCATACGTTTTCTAAACAGATAAAATAAATATTCGTCATATGCATATGAATTAAGCTCATTTCCTCTCATCCCCACCCTATCTCTCTGTCTCAGTAACACACACACACATACACACAGCGGTGGTGGCGGCAACAGCATCCTAAGCCAGAGGCACTGGCCAGAAAAGGGATTACGACATCGCTTACTTTGGAGGACCACGGCTGCAAGCAGTTGGCATAGCAACGGACCAGGAAAGCCATTTCCACAGGAGGGAGGGTGCCAGCGAAGGGAAGTTTCCCCTCGTTCACCAAGAGATGAAGAAAAAAATAAATAAGTAAAAGAGGAGGGCAAGGGCTGACGCCACTCTCTTTGCTGCAAGAGGAGAACTGTCCAGAAGGTGTTTTAAAAAATCCTTTGTTGAATTAGCGGCGAAAGGCAAGAAGATTAGCCGGATGACTGTCAGATGTCACTACAGAAGCAGACTTAAAGTCAACACGGATCCGTTCATATGTGAAGCTTTCTTTCTTCGACTGAAGCATTCAAAGGAACTGCAACAGAGAAGCTTTAAATAAATCTTGAGGGAAGAAATTCTGCAGAATGTTTAAAACTAAATCCAGAGGAGCAGGAGGCTGCATGGTCAAAGATAAAAGATAAAGCCATCCAACTTAACAATGGAAGTTCAGTAGATTTTTCTTTTAAAAGTTCAGTGCAGAAACTCATTGAGTCAATTCTGACTTCTTTGAGATTCAGTTCTTTAAAGAAGGTTCCACTCCTCAATAGACGGGCCGGTGCTGAATAAAAAGAGGGGCTTGTCAGTGCATCTGCAGCCCCCAGGGAAGAAGCCTCTTGTCTGGCTTCAAGTCATCCAAACAATCCCCTCTCACCTCCCAAAATCCTGGATCATTTGCCTGCAGCTCTCTTCTCCTCCTCATTCACTGTCTGTCAAACTCCTTTCTCTTTGAAACTCTTTATCTCTCTATAAAGCTCCAGTGGTGCATGTATGGACCCAGCGGTGCAGCTCCATGGCATTGAGGGGGGGGCCAGTGATCCTGCTCTTGTACCCCCAGCTTCAAGCTCTCGTCCCTGGTTAGCGCTCACACCTCACGCCGGCACTTCTCCTCCCCCTCCCACCCTCAGAGAGAAGCTACCGTGGATAGATGCTGCGCTGTGGAGAGCCAGCCGCTAATGGGAAACTGAGGAGAGAAGTGAGAGCGAGGGAGGAAGGAGAAGGGAGGAGAATCCAGCTGAAAAGAATGACATCACCTGTGCAGCGCGAGAGAGGGAGAGAGAGAGAGAGAGAGACAGGGAAAGAGAGGGAGAGGGGATGGGAGGCGGCATGGATGAAGCGAGCGGGAGGAAACTGCATTAGATGGATTGGCTGCTGAGCAGATGTGGATGAAAGAGATGGACAGAGAGGGAGAATGGTAAAGACACAGATAGAGAGGAAAGCAAAGGGAGCATCTTTATTGATCTGCTGGTAACATAAAGCTGAGTGTATTGAGGCAACCCCATCCCCTTTGTGAGCGTGCCGCATAAATTACAAAAAAAAGAGGGGGGAAGCATAAATCACGGAGCCCCTATCAGATACAAGGACAGACATTGGCGGTATTTTGCCAAATGTGAACATGCGACACAATAGCACAAGCCGATAATAGGTTCTCCCCCTTCAAAAAGCCCCCCTCTGGGAGATTTGCAGCACAGGAGACAGCATTTGACGTACAAGAAAGACACATTAATCACAGATAAGTCACTGTAATACATTACACTGCTGGGCAAAACACTGGGGTAATAAAGGCATTAGGCTGAACAGTCTGGAGAAGAAGTAAAGCAGACCTGGTTTTCAGAGGACCGACAAATAAACCTGAGTGCAGTTAACTCCACTTGAAGCATTGGAGAAAGTTGGACTGACAATAAAGTATGGTTTTTCAATGTATAATCCCTGGCCTAATCCCTATAAGCTCTGATTTGGTGACATGAAAGTCCAATAATCTCTAACTGTCTGAGTGAAAACCGACTTAAATGTGATTAAAAAGTGAAAGTTTAAATGACAACACAAAACCGGTCCAGACAACTCACTGAAACGACAGTAATCTGTAACCTTGACAAGTAAAACTTTTTTTTTTTTTTTTACCAAATCACCGAATTAATACTTAATGGGAATCACAACCCTTTTAATGGGAGCAAATAAAGCAGAAACTTTGCAGGAACTAATGGCAAAGGCATGACTTGAATCAGTGATTTTTGTTTTCCATCTTCAGGCTGTTTTACTTCATTAATTATTAGTGGACACGTCAGGAATACAAACACTCATTTTCTCTCAGGGAAAAAGGGGCATTTATCTCACAAATTGAACTAGAATGTGGAATTTTTAGATACATTTAGATAGAC
>OMNN01032128.1:1634-13603 GCA_900302755.1 Chromis chromis | reverse complement strand
AGACAATTAAAATCTCTTCACTCTAAACACACAGGAGAAGAATTTCTAATGTCAACTTTATTGTGCAATTTATCAAACTCAGTCAAAATAATGCTAAAAAAAAAAGACTTCTATGCAATATTCAATCCCTAACTGCATGTTCTGCTTCATTCGGCTACCCTAAAAAGCCCTGAGTCCTGATTTGCAGACATGCTAATGACTTAAATCCTCCAAAATAATAGGTTCAGCGTAAACATGTAAATAATTCAAGCTCCAATCTGGCATTTTAATTTATTTTGGTGGTTAGATTTACTTCCTTTATCCACCTTCTTTATCCTTTTATTCCTCCTGCATTATCCAGCATGTATGCTCTAGCGTTAGTGATGCTGAGACAAAGATGAGGGAGCGAAGGGAAGGGAAGAACTGAAAGCAGAGACAATGGAGCTGTCTGGTTGTTTGAACGGCTGATTCTCCTCTTGCCAGACACTTCAAAGAGGGGAGGATCTTTCTTACCATCTCCCTTTCTCTGTCTTTCTGACCTCTCTCCCTCTTGTTCTGTATATCCCTATAGCCCCCCTCACTTTGTGTTTTTCCTCCCCCTCTGTCCTCCCCCTTTTTTCTAACTTAAAATCCCCCACTGTTTGCGATCGCCGTCTCCCCTTCATTGTGTCTAAAATTAGCTGTTTTTTTCCTGCCTAAATGCGCGTCCTTCTACAGTATCCACCTCATTCTCTCTCCCTGATCCTATTTTTACACTTTTCTGCTTGCTGCTACGAACCAGGATCTCTACCCTCGATTCTCCCTCCTCTGTGCATATGAGGCGAAACACACCTCCCGACTAGGAATGACATCATCTTTTTACTCTGTGGCCAATCAGACGCAAGCACATGGAGCCCTGCCTTCAGAGGAGCGCAATGTACACAAGAGAGACGGATAGAAATAGATAAATAGAAAGATATATGGAGAGATAGACAAAGAGATAGCGACACAGAGGGGCAGATAGATAGAATTAAGGTGGTAGTGGGCTAAAAATATGAAACAAATACACACACATAGAGCGACATAAACACACACATACCCCTTAACCCCCACCTTTCCACATGAATGAAATTACCAAACACTGAATGGATTAAAGACTCCAAGCCTAATGGAAGGGTCTGCCTCTGAGTGTGTGCAGTATGTGTGTGTCAGAAAATAAAAGCAATGCTCGGGATGTGTGTGTGTGTCTTAGTGTGTGCTAGCTGCAGTCTTTTCCCTTTCGCATACTAGTATGCGCAGCACTACATCATCTCCTTTCCCTGCCATCCAAGCCCTTAGCTCTAATAAACACACACACACATGCACACATCTGCAGTGTTTGCAGTGTTTCTCAAAGAAATATAACAAAGTTTGGAGCTTCTTTAGCGAAGCCGCAGGGGGTTTGTCGGTTCCAGACGATCGGCAGGTCTTGATGCCTCACATCATTCTTTGGTTAAAAATTCACAACAAATAGAGACACTGATTAATTAATAACCATTTGTTAAGTTATAAACCAAAACCTTCTCAACATTTTGCTCTTTTTTTAATCAATAATTGATGGAACACATTAATGCTTGTTAATATGTTAGTGTAATGCGTTCCTAAGTACTCTGAGCATGTAACTATAGAAAACAAGTCTGATGCACACTTATGAATTTTACATTTCTTGTAGTGGAAACAGAAAAAAGCAGCAACAACAAAAGAAATACAGAAAACACCACAATGGCTCAAGAGAAAGAAAAATGCACCACAAACTCACACTACAGTAACAACAGTAAAAGAAAAAGAATGCCTGCAGTAAAATATTTAAAAAGGATAACATGAGACCCAGATACTAATAGTGTCTCTATAATGCTGAGACATTCCCGATAGTCTTACAAGAGAAAAGCTGCACACTAGAAAACTGACATTTGGTTTGTTAGTTAAATGTTAATATTTAACAGCTAACTGTATGTGCCGGTAGCGATCAGTATTTGTACAGTACGTGTTTTGATACACTCTATATTCAAATCATCAACTCTGTAGATAAGGCTGCCCTCACTTGCTGCACTCCTTGTATTGCTACAGAACAAAGCAACGAACACAATGACTAGAAGAGTTGCCAAAACCAACTAAATCAAAGCATCTTGTGACACCTGCCTAACTGAAGATGAGGCAACGTGGTGGGTGTTGGGAAAGAAAATAACTCACAGTGAGTAAACCGCTCCAGACAAAGAGCCACAGCAACACATCTTTGTATTGAGCCATTTATATGAATTAATTTCCATTTGAGGAAAAAAATAAAGGTAAAACTCTCATAACAAATATAAGTTGTACACTCGTTCTAGGGTTGAAGCACCTGGTAATATAGTTTCATACATAAAAGGTCAGAGAAGTCAATCGTCTCATCTCGTGTGCATGACCTGATTCTCCGGTCACACTGAAAACATAAAGATACACACACTTGTCTGCGTAACGTTTCTCAGAGAACTGTTTATTGTAAGTGTACATAAAGATGTGGGATCAGACTGCAAAACACGGAGCAGGATACACGTCACACAGGAAACACTTCCTGGAACAGTGTGTATGCAGTTGTGTGTGTTTTTTGTGCAAGTGTTGGGTAAAGTCAGGTGAAGGTTTTATGAACAAGATTGAGAGAAAAGAGGTGAGAACTACAAATAATGAGAAAGAAATAATCATGGAATAAAACATGAAGCGAAAAAGCGCTTGACAAAAATAGAGAGACAGTGACCAACGTAGGAAAAACTGTGTGCATTGGGCCTGCATTTTTAACCATAAGAAGTAAGAGAAATGGAAATGTTTTAGGAAATTATGACTAATTCGGGCAGGCGCCAAACGGCAGGAAATGAGACCTGTCCAATTGCAAGTTGTCAGACAGTCGCACCCGTTGTGTTTGCAGAGACCAGACACAGACATAGCATCCTGTGCGTGCGGTTGTGTGTTTTGTGTGTGTTGCTCAGCGAAGCGTGGCATGGCTCAGTGATTACTGAGGGGGTCCTGTCTCTCTTTTGTCATTCAGCCTGATGCTACTGAGACAATTGCCCCCGTGGGAGACCACACGCACTAATTTCTGTACCCTCACATGGTTCCACAGAATAGCCAACTGCATTCTTTGTGTCTATTTGTGTGTGTCTTTGTGGGACACTGGCGACTGCTCACAATCAGTTCTGCTGGGCTAATTAAAAAGAGTCAGCTGACGAACGTCTCCGTAGCTCTGTAAAACACACAGATGTGCACACTCACACACACAAACAAGAGTTATTAAAGCGTTATATTTCTCTGTTGGCCGTTCAGGAACTTCCATAAACAGCCCAGAGTCTGACACGGCATCTCTTTTACAACACAACTAATGAGGGAAGATATAAACCAGAGCCTCTCACAATTTTTGCAACGCTGAGGTGACATTAAAGTTTGGCAGCTTCCCTACAGACACAAAGCAGCTTGTTTGAAAATCTGGTTTGAGGTGCTGCACAAATGAAGTAATCTGATAGGGGTACAATTAAAGATTACTTTAAATCGAATAATCCATGATTATTGTCTTGATAAATCAATGAACTGGTCTATAAAATGCCAGAAAGTAGTGTAAAATCACATTTTCACGTTCAAAAGCTGACGTATGCAATATGAAAGCACCACTGTTCAAAGCCACATCTGATCATTTTCTGTGTACAGCAGGCAAATACACCAAGAGAGCCAAGTCCTGCTCACATACAAAAAACCCCAGAAATGAACGCTCATGCATCCCACACAAAGAGACAACTAGGTGAATGCTTTGACTGCTGCCATCTGATCATATGTGCTTGTGTATGTGTGCACACTTGTGTTTATGCGAGTGTGTGTATCTGTCTGACAGACAAGACAGGAATTCCTGCCATTTAAATCAGCCCTTCCCTTTCCGACTGGTCCCTGCAGAAAGAGGCTGCGGGAGAGATTCAATTGTAGAAGAGCTTGATGTGCAAAAACATTAAAAAAGGGTGAAAATCGTGCAAAATTACTACAAAGGTAAACAAAGTAAATACTGAAAAGCCACTACTGGCCAGTCGCTGACACACATCTTTGTTTTTAATTTCATCTGTACTGTAAACGCAATTTAGAAATTTTGAGACGATGACGTATCTTCTCCACGATTTCCTAAAAACTTAATAAGTGACGCACACAATAGACAAGCAGCATCATCATAAATAATAAGAAACAACCCAGAGGGTCAGAACCAGAGAAAGACAAATTGAAAGCATACAAGAGGAGACAGCAAGTCAGAGAAGAGCACGCAAGAGAAAGAAAGAAAAAAGTTAAGTGAGAGGAGGAGACTCATGGATGAAAAATTTAAACAAGCAGGAGGAAAGGGGAGTGGGGCGAGAAGAAGGAGCAGAGCTGCCTGTGGGAAAAAACAAGGTGAAGAAGAGGTAAGGTAGGAAGAGGAAAGGCTTTGTTTTCTTCAGAATGTAGGTAATGTTTAATTTCAGCTATTTATTTCTACCAATAAGATATTTATTTCTGTCATTTAGCTCAAATTGGCCAATTTGGAAATTACAGGCTAGACTTTGATTGGATTTTAAAAACCTTTGGGAGATGAAATGGATTATAAAGAACTACTTCTCATCAGAATTTAGGTGTAGTTTGTGCATATTTCATAGAAAAACAATATAATATCAGGCACAAATACAGTGAGTATGAAGGTTAGACAGCAGGAAATAGCAGAGAGGAGCGATGATGGGAGGATAAGTGACAGGAGTAAGGAGGAGGAGGAGGGAGGGAGGAGTTCTGGAAGGAGGAGGAGGAGGAGAGAAGAAGCAGAGAGGAATATAGAGAGGGAGTTCAACAAGGTTGTCATCTTAGTGCTGCTGATGTAATCCCTAAAATTAGCAGCAGCAACAACAGCCGCAGCCAGTGCCCCACTGGTACACTGTGCTGCCCAACGTACAGTACTCTACATGCACTCATGCACATGTGCGCTGTCAGGATGTCTGCAGCCTTCAAAAGCCCTTTTTAAGACCAATTTTAAATGAAAAAATAAAGAAACTAAGCTTGCAAACAACCTATTATTAAACTGAAATGCTCATGCATGTGAAAAAACAACTCTAATTTAACGGTTTTCAAGAGATAAACAGCATAAAAAGCCATGCAGGACACATGCAGCTCGACCAAACCACCTTTATAACTCTGTCTTGCTACAAACCTGTGCATGTGCCGTGTGCATGGACAATGAGTGCAGCAGCAGAGCTTGAAGCACTGCTCGGTGACTGAGGTCTGCGGTTTTGTCGGCCGTTTGAAGGCATCAGTCCAAGACTGAGTTGAGTATTTTGAGCTTGAGTCACAATTCGAGGAAGTAAACAAGTCATTGATTGGCACATGATCGCTGTACTCGACCCTGCCAGCTGTTAGGGTGAAAAATACGTTGGTCTGTTTTGCTTTGTTTCTGTGCTTGTTGACAGTTATACGAGATATGGCTCCTCTCCATTTTTGTTGTTTTTTTCTCCTTTGCAGTAGACACACATAGATGATGGGTGACTAAATAGTTGTGTCTGGTTGTAACAGGGTTAAAATAAACTAAAAGCATGGTAACTTGGGTATAATCCACTGGTTTCTTCTGGTTCTTTTAAAAGGGTAGGTTTGCCATCTTTTTTTAAAAACCTTTTACAGCCAGAAAAGCCATTGCTTTGTATACAAATGGGAACCAGTTCAGCTTAGCTTTATGACCTGACAAACATGAAGAAAACAAACAACAATACATCCCAAATAAAAAGGAGAAAAAAAATATGGAAAAGGGTTAATAAAACTGTATGTAGTACTTGTATGCACATGTCATTACACCCCTTATCTATTTCAGACCTGTAAATCTGCATAATAGATAATATTCTGGCATCTTAACCATAATATTTAAATTAGAAAATTAGTTAAATTAGGCAAATCTGTATAATAAAAACATATTGTAGTGTCTTAACTATAATATTTAAACTTACTATAGGTACATTTGTAACGCCAATCTTATTCTTCAATTGGAAAACACATCAATCAAATGAAATTAAATCTGATATTTTCATTGCAACAGAAGAGGCTACATAATGAACTTTTAAAATGTGTTAGTTTTAATGCACTCAGTTTGTATCAGTTTGTCTTGAAGCACTTGACTCAGGCAGAGCAAGTTAAAATATTACCATGTGCTTCTTGCAACTACTATTAACCCCAGATAGACTCATTCGTCCTTTACCTCATCCTCCATCCTCCCTTCTTCACTCTCCTGTCTTAACCCCTCTCGACCTTGCCTTTCTCTCACCCCATCCTCCCATTAAATCCCCATCTGACCTTCCCACAACCTTCACCTTTCTGCCTCATCCCTCCATCCCCACAACTTATCATGCCGCCTTCTGCGAGACGCCCACTCATTTTTTTCCATTATCTGTCAACCCCCATTATCTTCTATTCCTCTTTTCACCTTCCTCTCTCCTTCCTCAGCTCCTCTTCCTCATTTTGGCCAACTGTTCCCAGACAAGACAGTTGTTTCTTTTCATTTATTTACCTCTTTTGTTGTGCTTTTTCCCCCCCAACTATCCACTTCTCTTTCCATTCTCTCATTTCCCATTTCTTCCTTCCTTATATGCTTCTCCTCATCCTCCTCTTGCCTTTCCTTTGATTCTTTAAAAAAGGTTATTGTTGTGACATCTCGGCTTCTCGGGACATGGGAGAGTGAAAGGAAAACAGGAAAACGGGAGAGGACATTTGACAGAGGTCAGAAATCTACAAACAAAAAAAACCAAAAAAACTGTTGTGTTGTCAGAACTGTTTCCTTTCATTGGCTGCTGAGTCACCTGAATGTCAATAGGTATTTTTTTCCCTTTCTTAGTCTTTTACAGTAAGATTGGTTTTAAGGGTTTTTAATGGTGAGAGAATGCAGTTAACATGCATCTCCATCCACTATTGTGATGCAAATATTAGATGTTGATGGTTTGTTCAAGATAAACAGTTGGTGCCACTGGTTCTGAAGCCTTGGTTATGCCCCTCTTGTGGATGCAATGGATGCATAGTTGTTGTATTATTATTATACTACTTTCCATATCTGTTCCATGCATGAACAGCAGATCAGCATCTACGTGTTCCACTCATGTACACTAGTGGAAATTTGGCATTTGTTTTTGTGTGGTGTATTTAAGAAAAGCTACAGTCTTCTCATTGGTGGCTCATCTGATGGCTATTTGCAATCTCTCCCAATGGAACAGCTTCAAATGTATTCACTACACAACATTATAGCATTTTGCTTCTACTCATACACCAGTTTTTCCACCTTGGCCAAGCACAGGATGTTTTTTGTGTGTTTTTTTAAGCAACATTTCAGCGTTGTTTTTCTCAAATTTCCTGCATTTCAGCTTAGGCGTTTTAATGAGCAAATTACAAAAATTCACAAAAAAAATTACAACACAGGAACAGAACCAATTGACAGATATGTGTAAACAAGGGTGAAAAAAAATCTGTTGCGTCTCACCTTCAATGTTCTTGCGGAAAAGTGTTGTTTTTCTTCATGTCAATTATAGTCACCCACTTTAAAAACTGAACACCCCTGTTGCTGCAATTACTTGACAGCGAAACAAAGCTGTTTTCACACATGCACTGCAGCCCTGAACCCAACTACACAGAGAAGCTGGAAAACTGTGAAAACACAAATGTATGAATCGACTGAACTAGAGATTAAAACTTACCCTAGTAGCTACCATGTACAAAGTCTGGGTAATGACCGATAGAGCCCATGTGTGAATGGAGCAGGTAATTTTTAGGAGAAATTAGGCAAACAAGAAGAAGTTTCTATGACTGCTGCGAAACTGAAAGAATAGAGAGTGAAGGAGGAGGGTCATTTACACGAAGACGCCAAGAAGAGAGACTGGATAGACAAGATTCAGACAAATTCAAGGAACGGAGAGTCAGTTGTTGATAACAAAATGACAAACAAATTTTGTATCATGTCCTGCCTTCTGCATGCTCTGTTCAGGCGCCATGTCTCCCCTAAATCCCCTAAGACAATTTTCTGTTTGTATAGGTTGTATATTAAATATTCACAAAATGTACATGGCAGTAAAATTAAAAACACTCACTATTTTGGCCAAATATCAAATAACACAATAAAGTAAAAATAAATAAACAATGCAGCCCCCATTACAGATCCACTACTTTTTGAGTGAAAACATACAAATTCTTGATGTCATGACCTTCCTTATTCTTTCCTCCCCCCTTCTCCCTGGCTCTCCGTCTCTCCCTGGGGCCCTGCTTAGTCTAGCGGTGGAAGTACTGGCTGGAGGCCCCTGGGGCTTCGCTGGCCCCACCTGCATTCTGATAGAATGAGACCAGATGAGCTCAGGAAAGGACTGGATGTATTAAAGCAGCAATGGGCTTTAAAACACAAGCAGCCCAGAAGGTTTTGCACAAGTACAGGCAAAATGAACGGCAACACAGGCACGCATGAAACTACCACAATGTATGTATTCACTTTTATACACTGTGCCGAGAAGCTCTTTAAAAACAAACACTACTAAAAAGCTAGACACACCCAAACACTAAGAAATAGCCACATGCTTAGCACATGTGCTGTTTTAGCGACACAGATTTGCAAAACCGTGCACACACACACTAATGTCAATGAAAATAAAGCCAGGAATATTATGGGAATGTTAACAACTTCATCAGTATATGATGCCAAGCAAAACTCTATAAAACTGACCCAAACCGCTGAGCTAATTCCAACACAATCAGTACAGGAAATTGACTTTTTCAACAACAAGTGCTCCACAGATTTCCCAGAAACGTTCGCTGTTTGACCAGCCTGTTCAACTTAACGGACAGATAAGCAGAAAGAAACTTCCCAGTCTGATAGTTTAAAAATAGCCTCAAAGCATAAGAATCTTGCCATCGCCTCATCTTGTTGACTTTCAAATCCAAGGGGAGGATGAAAGATGACACACAGTAATTTTTTTTGCATGAGTCTTCACACCAGGTTGACACTGCTATGAGCAAGCATGGGCATGAGTCACACACATGACTTGCCCACCGTACGGGATGTAATCTTAGATTTAACCTGATTGTAAGGGGTGATGTTAGGGTAACTTGAGTAATGCAACTGCATGACGAGCACCAGCTCATCAAATTGAGTTAAAATGATACTACAAAAGACGCCGTCATTGTGATAAAGTCATCGCTAATGGATCCTGAAACAGAAAATGGCATTATATGAATTTTGAGAGTCCCTCTTGTTCTGAAGTGCTGAAGGGTAAAAGTGTTGGAAGTTGCAGAGTCATCCTGACATTACTTTATCACACAGTCTGCAAGCTTGTATCAACAACAGATGACAAATACACATAAAAGCAGGTGTTTAAACTTTCCTACTCAACCTGAACTAAGCAGAGGGTGACTGGCTTATTTTGTAAATGGCGGACGAAGAATGACCGCGAGTGGAGTCCTTCATATTCAAGAATTTGTGGACTGTGACTGTAGATAGTAGTTGCATTGTCGTGTTTGCATTCCCAGTTCATCACACCACAGATGTTTGTGCAGAATTGTCCTTGCTGTATTCAAGGTAATATTTTCTAATTAATTTTTTTCTTTTTTTCACTTCAAACGTTGATAAATTTGATAAGTATTTGGCATAACACACAGTATACTGCAGTTTATGCTGTCATTCTTGCTAAGACTGTCATTGTTGCAATCTTAGTTGTGGTTGCGCATTTCAAAGTAGTATGTCACTAACGTCTGGCAGTCAGTACCAATGATCAAACTAGTCTATTAAGGTGGAAACTCAACAAGCGTCAAAGCAGCGGAAACACGAATTACAATTTCTAGTCAGAATGTTCAGGGGGGAAAAAAATCACAGCGAACACAGGATGCAGAGATTTATGAGCTGGGAATTTAGCCTTGAGCTGAAGTGATGGGCTTTCTGTGTAGACAGATGTACACTTAATTATGTGATCACTTTAGTTCAATTAAATCTGCAGCGGAGAATTGCAATTCACATTGTGGATCATGATTGTACAAAAAAGGTCTTTTGAATAGGCTGCCCACCACTAACATACAATAGAATCAAGTTTTCAAGCAACAGCAGTTAGATTTGTGAGTTAAAGTTTCTTTTTGAATAAATTATCTCACCGTCAGAGCCATTTGTAGCCAAACTTTTACATGACGCTTTACAGCAGCAGGACAATACCTTTTTAACACATTGGTAATAATAACTTTATTTGTATAGCACCTTTCCAAACACACAGTTACAAAGTGCTTTACAGATGGAAAAAATCACATTTAAAGCGTATTTAGTGATTGATGACTGTCTGTGGAGCACTTGCTAGTTGTTTAAGAATAACTCAGGATGTGATTTGTTGCTTCCTGTGTGCACAAATTTCTAATCAGTGACTACACACATCAATAACTGAATGTGCGAAAGTCGAACATGACTACAGTAAAGAGATCTTGCCTTGAGTAGCTTTCACCAGCCTCTCCCTCTACCTAAAGGAATTTCATTAGATGCTCACTGCTGGTGGTTGCTTTACATTATTAATGCCGATTTGCAAACTTCGCTCACGTGTGACCCAGGTTAAACTGAGCAATGAAACACAAGTTAAAGTGTTCTGTAGGGGGAAAAAAGAAGCAGACGTCAGACGTTTGCCTTCTGACACAGGAAGTCAGCCAACCACAGACCTTGCAAAAGACGCAGTGTTTCCGGTGTGATGTGTACCGACGCTTGATTGCTTCAAAACAGCAGAGAGGACGCCGCTTCACGCTCCAAAAGCACATCCAAGATACATCTAGCTACTTATTAGCAATACTGCTTTACACAGTAAGAAATAACAAAAAACTTTAAAGGGAATCCTGTGTGTTTATATTCACACTCATAACCTGTGAATTTAGCACATCTTGGACCACTGAGACAGCACAACATCACTCTTTACTGATTTTATCCCATCGTTGTGCATACTGAACTATCCTGTGCAGATGGCTGAACCTGCTTCGTGTTAAATTAATGATCCCGGGGTGCCACGGAGTAGCCTGGCTGTAAAAGCCCTTACAGCAGGCTTCCCCTGCAAGGCAAATGAGGTGATGGGCTCCTCTATCCATCTTCCTTGTAAGAGAAAGACAATAACCCAGTGAGGCATCTGATGTCTAAATGAAGTGACTTTCTCTGTGTGTATCTGTGTCTGTTCCTGTGCAGCTTGTGCATGTGTGCATGTCTGTGTGTGTGGTATGAGTCATTAGTGAATCCCAACGGTCCGTTATAGTAGTGGGAGAATGCACAGTATCTCCTGTCTCTCGCTTCGACTGTAGAGGAATCAGGTTTCTGGATCAATGACAGTCATAACCATCTCAAGTCTTCATATAAAATAAAATAAATGACCTAATGAAACAAATCTAAATCTAATTTGTGTTTCTCTGTCTCAGGAAATTAAAAAAGTAGAAATCAGAAAACCAACTCATTGGTGTGATTTCTAGAGAAAAGAGTATATCAAGCTGTAGTCTCTGTTCAGCACAAATTCCACATTTTCTACACTTTTTGTATATGAACTCTTATTCGGACTCCTCTCAATTCATAGCTTCAGGAACTTCATTCAGTCCAGGGCGAGCCATTAAGAGAAAGAGAGAGAGACACCAGACACCAGTACAGAGCAGCGATAATGGATTACTGATGTTATTATGGCTCAATAAGGCCTCTAAACGACATTCTCTGATCCACTGCCAGAACCACAGTTCTGTTTTGAGTGTGTGTATGTATGTGTGTGTGTATAATATACATTTATAGCATGTGTTTTATCTTATTACCTCATTAGCATTATATCATCACAAACTGGGAACACCCTAAGATGTATTGAAAAAAGGGAAGAAAAATCACATGGTGTGTCTTGTACAGAACAGCGGAGGATCTTATGACCATTTTGCTGCTTCAGACACTTCTTTGCCTTGCTGGTTAATCAATTACAGGGACAAGGATTGTCTTTAATTGATCAAGC